>JAJAGP010006280.1:17500-23242 GCA_025084515.1 Ancistrus triradiatus | reverse complement strand
CACCAAACAGGAGCATCAGAATCTGAAGATTTTTACCGCTTCCGTTCCATGTGTGACGTCGGACGACAGGCAGAGGCCCGGTTCCGTTCCATCTCCTTCGCGTGAGCCTCCACAAAGCAATAGGCAAGTACCACTGTTGTGGCTGTTCTGGGTCCCTGATTTTCTCGTACTTTGCGTTTTTAAGCTAAAACCACGCTTCAACATAGACTTATTCACGCCTAAGTAACTTTTACCATACTATCCACCTTCAATGTAATTAAGGTTACCAGTAACATTGCAACGTTAGTAATTATTGCGCGACCGATAAGTTACATAGAGTCCTCTTGGTTTCTGATTTTATTACTGTAATATGTACGCTTGCCATTATTCCCTGTTCTCCGTACTGTGATATATACATGTTCATCGTCATTTTATGATTTTAACTCTGATACACTCGTTATTACATTAGATAATCTGTTGGTATTGCCTTGTTTGTAGTTAATAAACTTGTTTATAAACCTTTTGAATTTGCCGCCTGGTGTGAGAGTTCATTCACTCAAAGGTCGAGAAATATACTTTGAATTCACTATTCAGACCTAGACTGATCAAGTTGTTGTTCCCTCTTTAACTGGTCTCCAAATCTACCAGTAAATTATTTATATTTCTAATAAAAGGTTTGGTGGTGCCCCTTTTTCTTAATTAATTAATAAATTTATATAATTTTAATTAATAAAGTTTAATAAAAATTAATCCAATTAAAGTGTAGTCTTAGTTTGCTACACCCTTTTGTGCCTGTTTCTTTAAATTCTAAAATGTTATTGGCAAATTAAATATAGTATGAGATATAAACACAGAAAACAGTGTAAAATAAATATTCATATTTTGTGCATCACATATTGTACAGTTGATTAAGAATGTATTCAGACCCCTCCACTTTTTGCACACTTTGGCATGTTGTAGATTTGATTTTGGTGGAATTTTGGTGGATTACACAAATAGTCTTAATGATGGAAGATTAATGTTTTTCCTGTCCTCTGTAATGGTATTTGGTTCATCTTGAGTAAATGACCTGTGAATTATGAACAGTGGATTTACTTATCATTTAAAAATAGCCATCTTCCCATCTGTACTCAAACATGAGCTTGTGACAGGCTGCCAAACCACAGCACAAACCATTTCCTCTCCCTATTCGACTTACTTAACAGACTTACTTAACAGAATGACACATGGCTATTAAACAACACTGGACCTGAGAGTTAACTGGCAAAGATTTCAACACTGTTGTGAAGTAAAAAATAAAAAAAAAAATAAAAAAAAAAGAAAAAAGGCAGTGAGCACATGGGGCATTTTGACAGCTGAATAGAATTTCCACCCATCAGGCACAGGCATCAAAGCCAGTGTGTCAATTCAATCATTGCATCTGGACTCAACTTTGATCTTCTGAAGGACATTATAAAATACCCATTGCAAAATTATTAGCTATAACAATTCTCCATCATTTTGCCATTTCAAACTTCTGGTATCCAAATAATTTTCCCATTATAATAATGCCAATCAGCAAATTAACAGAAAAAGATTGGATGGCTTTACCTCTACATACACCCTCCACTTTAGTTGTATTAAGTGGTTACTTATGAGTTAATGTTTATTCCCATTATTTTGTAACATTTAGCTAGAAGAAATACACTTTGAGAAAGCAGACAATAGGCGTACACACACCTGAGCTTGCACATAGTGATAAAGAACAAGACTCTCATAATGAAGGCAAAGCTACATCCAATCAGCTCCACTCTATCATGCTGACATCATTCAAAGTAGGCAGGGTTCTGAATATAAAGGAACCAAGCAGGGATTTTCCAGCAGTGGTAGCTTGGCAGTGCTGGGACTTTCAGCTTCCAGATCAATAGTCTGGTACCTTCACCACTGAGTCACCACTGCCCTCCCTGTCACCACTTCCTTTTTTTGATGTTGTTCAGCTGAAACCTTCCAATACATTTTATTCTGTCCTGGGAGTTAATCTGTTCCTCCTTCCTGAACAACGCAGTGTCTGTGTGGTCTCAAGATATTTGAGCGCAACTGTTTAAACAGATGCGTGTTGTACCTAAAGTAATTTGTTCCTAAAGAGGAACCAGAAGTCTGCAGTTCCACGTTTTTATTTCTGAGGTCTTGGCTGAGTTGCTTGAATTCTGACTTTGAGAGGGGGCCCCCAAAGTCAGCTCCCACAGTTTTGTTGTCCAAAATCCAGACACAGGTGGCACCTTCACTTCACACCCCTGTCCCTGTGCAGACCATTCACAGGGGCTTAGCAGAATGAAATTTGTTGTCACTACGCGAAACCTGGAGTGCAATGGACTGGAACCGTATTATCTTTGGTAACAAATCTGTTTGGGATCAGGCGACGGTTGGGTTTGAGTACGGAGGCCTTGTGGTGAATGCTTCAATCCTGCCTTTGCTGTGTAGTGATATACTGCCCCAACTGCTGGTGTGATGATCTGGGAAGCCATCGCATATGACAGTCGGTCACCCCTAGTAGTGATACAAGGGACACTAACAACTCAGCAATATGTACAGGATCCTGTGGCTACGTGTTGCCTCTCATCGCCGGGCTTCCAAGTGGAATTTTTCAGCAGGACATTGCATGCCCAAGCACAGCAAGGGTTTCCCAGGAATTTCTTTTCCAGATTGTAAGACTTCCTTGGCCTGCGCAGTTGCCAGATTTATCAACAAACGAGCCTTTAAGGGACCACCCGGGATGCCAGCTTAGGTAAATGATGAGTGTGCAGGATCTACAGGTTCAGCTGCAACATCTGTGGACAAATGTGCAACAGCATACCATATGGAACCTGTAAGCCTCCATGCCCAACCGTATCTCATCTTTTATCCAGGATAGAGACAGTCTAACAGGGTACTAGAGCCTCCTTTCAGAGTACTACAGCTTTCCCCTCTAATGTTGTAATCACATACATATATCATGATTACTTTCACACATATACATTCCAGCTACTTCTTGGTGTGTTATGGTTTTGTCAATGAGTGTACATTAAATGTAACTTGGTTGTAATAATGGTGTGTGTAAAAGACCCTGGAGAGAAGGGATGAAGAAACAAACCTAAACAATATAAGACTCAGAACAAGAACTGATACTCGCATCAGAGGGGACAGGAAAGGTTGCCACATACAGATAAAGCCACAAAGAAATGAAAGAGCTGAACCCAGAGTGAGGCGCTGAGGAAGGAAGAAAGACTTCAGAGAGAATGCAGCGGCCACTCCAGACAGCAGGGATCAAAGTGAGAAAGCGGTAGTTATGACCTTACAAAAGCTCGCATTCCCAGGACAATAGGGAAGACTGCAGTGAGCGCTGACACATCAGCACAGAGTGACACCCTTGTGAAAAGCACAAGACAATGTCATGCACTGTAGTGACACAAGCAGAGGGCTCGCTGATGAAGAGAAACCAGCAGCAGGTGAATTAATACTCAAGAGATCCAGAAAGTTTCCTTTGTTGCCTAGCACCAGACTGACGCGGCGACTTGTGAAACCGATGACAACACAACGGTCCCTATTGGGAATGGCAAACAATCCTGAAAATAATTACAGCAAACGCAGCTACACAAAAGCAGCAGAGGGAAAAACCTTTAGCCTCTTTTAAGGAGTGTTACTTGAAACCTGAAGCCGTATTCAAAAAGAGCTCCAAGAGTAGCTTCTAGTAATGATATTATAATAGGTTAGAATTGTGGGAGTTTCCCTCTTAAAGTCAGGAGTATATAGGAGTAGATTCTAGCAAGGATAAGAGTTATTCATAAAGTATTTCAACCCCTAAAAGGGCTCCTTAGGAGTAGAGAGGAGGACTTTTAGAAGGTTTAAGATTTCTCTTAAGAAGAGGAGAAAGTCCTGGAAAGGCGATGAGGCAGAAGAAACATTCTCCAAACACCGAGCAAGTTGATGAAATGCTACCGATTAGATCGTGCAGGCATGTTTTGTGGTTGACCTTATTAGAGATGCGCTCACATATCCTACCCAGCACAACAATGGTGTAACACCCGAAATTAGTCATCACAATGCTAAGGTACCTGGCAACTGGGAAAATGCAACAATGCAGTGGTAATGACTTGGGTATGTCACAACCTTGCATCAGCCGAGGGATCACACAAACAATTACAGCACTTTCATAACCTCATATGATTTATCAGCATGGTAAACAAACTGTCAGTAAAATAGCATGATTAGTGGAAATAGCCTAGGCCTGTTATGTCAGTTTAATGGCTTATAATAGGCTATATTTCCCTAATTAATAGCGCCTTTGTTTGTTTGTGTGGTCCACCAATCAGTCTTTTGTCTTCTCTTTGCTCAGAGTTGCTCCTAGACCACCTTTGAATCATTCTTAAGCTGAAACTCCTACCTACGAGTTTTTAAACGAACTGAGGAGCTGTTAAAACCTTTATGAATATGGCCCCTGACTTTGACACTGAAGCTGCATTACAGGAAACCACAGCACCCGACTTCTGTTCTTATAACGCCATGAGATATGTTATAGTTCATAAAACTATTACTAATGGTAGGTACCACTGTTTTAGTAATATTTATGTATCTTTATCATGTCGTAACGCTGATGCTTAAGCTGATTAAGCTATCACAACATAGTAGAGGAACTAACACAGGAATAGAGTCACTAGGTATGACAGACAGACAGACAGACAGACAGACAGACAGAGTCTCGAGGTGAACAGGTCTCCCATTAGTCATCAGTGGTTTATATGCAAACCACCAATATAGCCAAAATCCTCTCACAGTTTGTCACAGTAAGGGTATATATCAAAATACAGTAATGTTGGTAGACATTTATTAAACATATATACAACATAAAATAAAACATATTTTGGTTAATCCCAACTAATAAATACATCTTAAATTCACTTAATCATATTTAAAATATTTTAGAAGGACCTACATTCACCGATCACTTTCTTAGATACAGCGATTTGATACTACACATTTATCATTTTATCAGTTCCACTTACATACCGAAGCATTTTGTAGTTCTACAGTTACAGACTGTACCCATCTGTTTCTCTACATACTCCGTTAGTCCCTTTTACTCTGTTCTCTAATGGTCAGGATCTTCCAGTCTTTTTGAGCTTTAGCACATCTGAGCCTTTTCACCCCGTTCCCCTTCAAAAAAAGTTCTTGGCTGTGACACCTTCCAAAAAGACCACTTCCTGATCAAGCTTCTTCAGACTTTAGAAGGGTCAAGTAGATGAAGCTGCCAGATGCTGCTATTGCTCTAGTGTAAGGGGAGGTCACTAAAATACTGGAGTTTTCAATTGTTACTGCATACAAATTTCCTGTATTTTCTGGTTGTATTCCAATAAAGACACTGATAAATCATTATATATGGTCATTATACCACTGCTACAACAATAGCCTATCAAATCTAATAGTGGCCTAAGACCTTTGCACAGTACATTATGTGAATAAACATATTATTCACACATTACTGAGTCAACAGTTTCTGCATTTACTCAACTCAAACCCCACGTATCCAAAAGCTAGGGAAAAGGACAGAGGGCAAATGAATATGACTAAAATATCCCTTGTTTAGTTTAACATAGATTATATGTCAAGAACCACAGATGAGTAAAAGTAGAGCAGCTGTTAGGCATTATAAGCAAACCCCATAAATGCATCAAGCCACTGTTGATCAGATGAAATCCATATGTTTAAAATCCACAACCTCTACCTAACTAAGTAGTTTCTGATCCAGGC
>JAJAGP010006280.1:0-12500 GCA_025084515.1 Ancistrus triradiatus | reverse complement strand
GCGGAACGGCCCGGCCTCCTTGCGGGTGAGGGAGGTGAGCGGGACGGCGATGGTCCCAAAGTCCCTGACGGACCGACAGAAGAAATTGGCGAAGCCCAGGAACCGCTTGACTTGCCGTACCGAAGAGGGACAGGGCCACTCTGCCACTGCCTGGGTTTTGGCCGGGTCCATGCTCAGACTCCCATGGGAGACCACAAACCCCAAGAAGGAGACGGAGGAGACATGGAACACCGACTTCTCCAATTTCATGAATAGGCGGTTGGCGAGGAGAAGCTGGAGGACGTGGCGGACGTGCCGGATGTGTTCTGCCTTAGTCTTGCTGAAGATAAGGATGTCGTCGAGGTAGATGTAGACAGTCTTTTGTCTAACGAGGGTCTTTTGCAAGACGTCGTTAATGAGACGTTGGAAGACGCCGGGGGCATTCATGAGGCCGAAGGGCATTACCAGGTACTCATAATGCCCCGTGGGCGTAAGGAAAGCCGTCTTCCACTCGTCCCCCGGCCGAATGCGGACAAGGTTGTAGGCGCTCCTGAGGTCTAGTTTAGTGAAAATCCTGGCGCACTGGAGCGCCTCAAAAGCCGTGTTCATCAGAGGCAGGGGGTAACGGTCTTTGACCGTTATGGCGTTGAGGCCCCGGTAGTCAACGCAAGGACGAAGGGACCCGTCCTTCTTCCCCACAAAAAAGAAGACCGCCCCTGCGGGGGAAGAGGATGGTCGAATGAACCCCGCACGCAAGGTCTCGGCGATGTACGACCGCATGGCCTCCTGTTCAGTGCGATTGAGGGAGAAGAGCCTCCCCCAAGGGGGGGAAGCACCGGGCAGAAGATCGATGGCACAGTCATACTCGCGGTGCGGAGGAAGACGCTGGGCCTCCCCTTTGCTGAACACTCTGCCCAAGTCCTTGTACTGGGCTGGGACTGAGGAAAGGTCTGGCCCGGGCTGTTGCACCGGAGGAGTCGGCGGGGGAATGAGGTAGGCCTCCAGACGCTTAGGGGACCAAGAAAAGACCGAGTCAGACTGCCAGTCGATAGAGGGGTTGTGGTGTTGCAGCCAGGGAAGTCCCAAAACCAATTGGTTATGGGGTGTCTGGGTGACCAGGAGAGGCAGAAGCTCGGTGTGGTCCCCGATGGCCACCTGGAGGGGGGAGGTCTGGTGCGTAACGGGACCGCAGCCCAAGGACCGACCATCCAGGGTCCTAAACGACCGGGGCCACTGGAGAACCTCCAACCAAGCGTGGAGCTGTCGAGCAAGGCGAACATCAATAAAGTTGCCGGCGGCCCCAGAATCGACCAGGGCCCGAACGGCCTTCCCTGGCCAATACTGGCCTGCAGGAAGAGACCGGACTGGGGAGGTTCGGGCGCGTCTAGGTCCCGGCCCTTGCGTTTCCTGACCAGCATGGGGATCCCGCCCTGGAACCCGAAGGAGAGGAACCGGCCCTGGCCAGGTCCATGGGTTCCTCGGCGTCTCTGCTGGCCGGAGGATACATGACTTGAGCCCAAACGGGCCAAACGGAGTACCGGGACCATTGCGTGGGAAAGCGGGAGGGCTGCAGCTCGAACATCAGCGAGCATTGCAGTAAAAATCCCTTGCAGCGCTCCGCTTCCCCCGCGAACCTCTCGGGGGCGGCGATAGGGGTATCCCCCGTAGCAACGGCCCTAGGGGCCGGGGCGGGAGGAGGAGGGGTAGGCGGCCCCTGAGGCAGAGGTGCACTCGAAAGCTTGGCCGTCAGCTGAGTAACCGCCAAGGTAAGTTCCTGCACCTGTTGTACCAGGGCCGTTAGTTGCTGCTCATGCCGACCAAGGGTGACGACATGGTGCTGGAGCACAGTCCCCGCCGTTGGGGGAGGGGCGGGGGTTGAGGGGGAGGTGCACCTGCTGGGTCCATACTGGGCGCACTATACTGTTATGAACCGACCAGGGGAAGGGGCACTGGTCGAGGGAAAGGGGCTGAGGAAGGAGGACCCAAATGCAGGAAAAACAGGAATATGAAATATGAAACAAAAAAATATGATAGCTTGAAATAAAGAAAGAAGTAAATGCACCTTGGCGTAGCGGCGGGAGAACGGATTGCAGCCTAATGAGGAAAGCCCTGACACTCGTGCGAGTGTCTGAGGCCGGGATTTGATCCTGGGCTTCAATGCAGTGTGTGGCGAGTGAGTTGCCACTACACCAAGTGGCCGTGAGAGAAGACGGGGGCGCAGCTGAATAAGGGAGTAAGGGCAAACAGAGCCGTACACAACGGACTCAAACAAAGGCAGCGAGTGCCAAACAGGGCTTATAATGAAGGAACGGGAAATAATATAAACCTGACAAACAAACGCCCCTGGCGTGGGAGGGCAGTTAGGTTTGGTTGGGTTAAACGAAGCGAAAGAAGATCGCTGAACAGCAAACCCGTGGACGAGCCGCGCATGCGGTGGGGGGATCTCTAAGGAGACCCAAGGATAGCCGTAGCGTTAGCCAAAGCTTCGGCCGAGCTGCACGGGGTGCTAGCGCCAAACAAACAGGCAACAAACAGAAGGATAAGGAACTTCCCCGAGGGAAGGAATGCACGCTGAGGCAGCAGCAAGCCGGGGAGAGAGAGAGAGAACCGATCAGCCGCGGCGAGCGACCGCTTGGGAGCGCAGCGGAACTTAGGAGGAAGAGAGGTCAGTAGTGATAGTCTGTCCTTATTTTCCTACCTAATTCCCTGGCAAAATTACTTCGAGTCTCCCGAGCTCTACTCGGATGATCCGCTTTTCGGACCAGTCGTACCGGTAAGCCCTAACAGGAATCGCTACTAAGGATCTCTTTAAACTGTGGAAGAATTCGCGTATAAAGATCGATAGTGCGCCGGCGGGCGGCATTTAGGAAGCGCTATTTATAGCATCGCGACCGCCATGTTGACATGGCCGGCGATGCCCCCCGGCTTGGGATGCCTGGACCGTAACATTGTGTGTTTCGGAACATCAAACCCATTTAAATATTTGTCAAAGACAACACAAGTAAACACAAAATGCAGTTTTTAAATGAAGGTGTTTATAGAGAAAATAATGTCCCTGTGTGAAAAAGTGATTGACCCCCCTTGTTAAAACATAACTATGGTTTATCACACCTTAGTTCACTGACTCTAGCCACACCCAGGCCTGATTATTGCCACACCTGTTCTCAATCAGGACATCACGTAAATAGGACCTGCCTGACAAAGTGAAGTACACCAAAAGATCCTTAAAAGCTACACATCATGCCGAGATCCAAAGAAATTCAAGAACAACTAAAAAGAAAGTCAGTGAGATCTATCAGTGTGGAAAGGGTTATAAAGCCATTTCTAAAGCTTTGGGACTCCAGCAAACCACAGTGAGAGCCATTATCCACAAATGGCAAAGACATGGTACAGTGGTGAACCTTCCCAGGAGTGACCGCCTGACCAAAATTACCCCAAGAGTGCAGCGACGACTCATCCAAGAGGTCACAAAAGACCCCACAACAACATCCAAAGAACTGCAGGCCTCACTTGCCTCAGTTAAGGTCAGTGGTCATGTCTCCACCATAAGAAAGAGACTGGGCAAAAATGGCCTGCATGGCATAGTTCCAAGACGAAAACCAATGCTGAGCAAAAAGAACATTAAGAACATGAAGAAAAACAAAATGAAGACTTGAGTGGCCTAGTCAAAGTCCTGATCTGAATCTGTTACGAATGGGCCAGGGAAAATACAAGGGAAGACTAAAGGAGGGCGGACTCAAGTGCAGAGGGAGAAAAATAATTATAATAATAAATAATAATAACAGTCAAAAATAATAACCAGTGGTAAAACCGCGATTTGCACCGGGGTGCAACGAGGACCGAGATTGGGATACGAACCGAGGATCTCGGATTTGAAAGGCGAGCACGTTACCACGTCACCACTTGGCCACGAGGGAAGCGAGGGGAGGAGGACTGATAGGATTAAGGGCAGACAGAACGGTCGCGATTAGCGGACTCAAAAAAAAGGAATACAATGCTGATCAAAGGCTAAAAGGGAAAGGGAACGAATAAATAGGGCCTTATAATGCTTGCGCCGGCCCGCGTACAAATAGACGATGGCAAATAAGAGAAAACAGTCAACAGAAAAGCCGACACTTAAAGCGACTGAAAGGACTACTGCGCATGTGCAGAGCCCCGATGACCGCCGGAGAAAGTCGCAGTGCGCAGCGAACGCGCATGCGCCGGATCTCCACGAGTAGGGAACGGAGCTCCGAGACGGCGTTCCACACGATGCGACGGGCGAAGGCGTGCAGAGATGGTGTGATGGGCGGGAAGAAGCTTGACCTCCGAGAAGGAGAGATGGTGTGGTCCCGAAGGCCGAGCGGCGGAACTGTGGGATAGTACCGTCGAACCCCTAGAAAGAACGGCAGCAACCGAGTGAGGGGAGGCAGAATGGAGAGGTCAGTAGCGGTAATCTGTCCCTCCCTATCGAAGACCCTAGCGGGTCACTTTGAGCCTCTAGACTCTACTTGGCTAGCCCTCTTTGCAGGACTAGTCGCACCTTTTTGCCCTAACGGGAAAGGCCGAAGAAAGACCAAGAAGCCGTTAATGTGTAGCGTTAGCAACCAGGCATGTGAACCGATAGTGCGCTTAAGGGGCGTTATTTGTAGTTGAGCAGCCGCCGCATCAGATGCATGTGCTGCAATACGGGGACATGCCCAACGTCGAGTGTCAAGGTGTTATGGGCAAACTCTGCCCAAAGCAGCTGCTCTGACCAGGTAGAGGGGTTCTTGGCCGTCAGACACCGGAGCATGGTGGCCAGATTCTGGTTGACGCGCTCAGTCTGGTCATTAGACTTCGGGTGAAACCCCGATGAGAGGCTGGTGGTGGCTGCAAGTAAACAGCAGAAGGAGATGGGAGATGTCCAGGGAGATGTGGGACCACGGCCGAGAGGGGAAGGAAGCAGCCGGAGGAGACCGCTGGCACACTGCCAAGGAACCTTGTTGTGGACGCAGGTCTCGCAGGCGTCCACAAACTGCTTCACGCCGGCCTCTATGCCCGGCCACCAGAAGCTCCATCTAAGGAACTCATAGGTCCTGGTGCCCCCGGGGTGCGCCATGAAGGGTGCTTCATGGCCCCAGCGCATGACTAATTGTTGAACGGAGGTGGGGGCAAATCTCCGCCCCGGGGTACTGTGGCCAGGGTCGGGCTCATGGCGGAGAGCCTTGGAAATGACCTGGTCAATATTATAGGTGATGGCCGCCACCACCTGAGCTGGGGGGAGTATGGGATCGGGAGTGGGGGTGGCCTCGGGTGGGTCACATTGTCTGGAAAGGGCGTCTGGTTTGGCGTTCTTAGAGCCTGGCTGGAAGGAGACCGTGAAATTAAACCTGGCGAAAAACAGGGACCAGTGAGCCTGGTGGGCATTAAGTCGCTTGGCCTGTTGAATATACGCCAGGTTTTTGTGGTCTGTCCACACCAGGAAAGGATGTTTGGCCCCTTCCAGCAAGTGACGCCACTCCTCCAGCGCCAGTTTGATAGCCAGAAGCTCCCTGTTCCCGACCGGGTAGTTGCGTTCGGCCAGGGACAGGCGCCGTGAAAAGTAGGCACACAGATAGAGCTTATGGACAGAGGCGGTGCGCTGGGAAAGGACAGCCCCTACGCCGACATCTGATGCGTCTACCTCGGCGATAAATGCTTCCTCGGGGTAAGGACTGGGGGGTTGGTGAGATGCCTTTTTATCTTCTGGAACGCACACTCCGCCGCCTCGGTCCAACAAAAGGGACCGACGTCCTTGTACGTAAGGGCGGTAAGGGGCAAGGTGATGGTGCCGAAGTCCCTAACAAAGCAACGGAAAAAATTTGCAAACCCCAGGAACCTCTGGACGAGACGCACTGAGGAGGAATGAGGCCAGTCACCCAACGCCTGCGTCTTGGTCGGGTCCATGCGCAGGGCCCCCCGAAAAACTACGAACCCCAAAAAGGAGACGGAGGACGCATGGAACACCGACTTCTCCAGCTTCACGAACAAACGATTAGTTAACAGAAGCTGGAGGACACGTTGGACATGGTCGTCCAGGGTTCTGCTGAAGACCAAGATGTCGTCAAGGTAGACATAGACATACCAGTCCAGGGCCTCCCGCAGGACATCATTTATGAGCCGTTGGAAGACGGCCGGGGCATTCATGAGCTCGAAGGGCATGACCAAATATTCATAGTGCCCTGTGGGTGTAAGGAAGGCCGTCTTCCACTCATCCCCTTGCCGGATGCAGACAAGGTTGTACTTGGTAAAGAAGCTGGCCCCTTGGAGTGCCTAGAATGCTGTTGTCATTAGGGGCAAGGGGTAACAGTCCTTGATGGTAATAGCGTTGAGGACCACGAGTATATGGACCCGGACTGCCAGTCGATAAGTGGGATGTGAGAACGCAGCCAAGGGTGGCCCAGCACCAGTTGCAGATGTGGTGCCTGAGTGAGGAGGAGGACAAGCCTTTCGGCATGGTCACCCATGGCCAAATCAACGGGCAGGGTTTGGTGCGTGACAGGACCACAACCCAGGGACCAATCAGCCTGTGGCACTGCTGTAAGATGGTATTAAAGCTCAGGTTGCTTTGATAGTCGCCTTCAGCTCGTTTGTATTGCTGGGTCAGGCGTTTCTTATCTTTCTCTTGACAATGCCCCAAAGACTGTCTATGGGGTTCGGGTCCGGAGAGCTAAACGACTGATCAAGCACATTAATGTCATGGTCAGCATATTATTTGGTAGTAGTTTTGGCACTGTGGGCAGGTGTTAAAGAAATTGACTTTGAACTTGATAAAACAAACACCATGATATGGCACTCCACACCATCACAGACTGAGGACACTTCACACTGGACCTCAGACACATTTTTATATGATACTTTCTAATATATACTCAAAAGTAGAGAATAGTGTGGAGGCTACATTAAGAATACAGGTTTTTACAGAGCTCAAAATTTTTACACAGCAGAATACTTGTGCAGAATGAAGTAAATCACATGTAACCTACAGTTTATACAAGGTTATATATGAAAATTAGACTGAATGGAAACTTTGTCCTTAATAAATAATATAGAAATGTTTTGAAAATGTTTTCTGATTTATGTTCCTCACAGAAAATGAGCCAAAGCTAATGAATCTTAGTTTGGGGGAAAAAAAAAAATACTAGCATCATTTTTATTAAGCTAAAAACTGAAAACGGGTCCCACAGACCCAAAGACCTTATAAGGGTTACATAATGCTACAGGGATGTGGAAAATTAAAACTACCTTAATGATATCCTCAGATTCAGATTTATTTGTCACACGCATAATTATACGAAGCACTCATGAACTTAATAAATCCAAAATAAGAATAATATGAAGTAGATTACGATCATACATGTAATATATATTAGATTATTTTATTAGTAATATATTACATGTATCAGTCCATTAGCTGACGTCATGAATAGGCTGGCAGTGCATGTGGGCCTGAGAGTGCATGTCTGCAGCCAGACCAATGACATGGTTGAGACATGGTTGTGTTCAAAATGGATAACAAAGCCCTTAGTACTGTCCCTAGTCCATCATCAGTAATGCGGTATTTAGGGAGCCTATCTAGTTGACTAGCTAAGTAGCACTCAAAATACAGCCGAAATCTATAACTCTTCCTTCTCATCATGTAAGCAAACAAACCCTTAAACATGACCGAATATATACAGGGGTTAGACAATGAAACTGAAACACCTGTCATTTTAGTGTGGGAGGTTTCATGGCTAAATCGGACCATTCTGGTGGCCAATCTTCATTAATTGCATATTGCACCAGTAATAGCAGAGTGTGAAGGTTCAATTAGCAGGTTAACAGCACAGTTTTGCTCAAAATATTGCAATGCACACAACATTATGCGTAACATACCAGAGTTCAGATGGTTTGATGAACATGAAAGTGAAGTTGAACATCTCCAATGGCCTGCACAGTCACCAGTTTATTAGTAAATATTAAATATTATTTAGTCACTTTGGGGTGTTTTGGAGAAGCGAGTCAGGAAACGTTTTCCTCCACCAGCATCACGTACTGACCTGTCCACTATCCTGCAAGAAGAATGGCTTAAAATCCCTCTGACCACTGTGCAGGACATGTATATGTCATTTCCAAGACGAATTGACGCTGTATTGGCCGCAAAAGGAGGCCCTACACCATTCTAATAAATTATTGTGGTCTAAAATGACAGGTGTTTCAGTTTCATTGTCTAACCCCTGTATATATAATTTATATTTATTAAGGCTTTAATTACTATAAAAGTTTATTTCGCCCCACTAAATTACACAAATCAGAATGCATGAAACAGTTGCCGAATGTAAGCAGATTATATTGTGCAATCTGCAACGTTTTAAAGACAGATCTTACAAGAAAGAGGTCCCCATTTTTGGCAAATGTAGTTTCACTCTGGTAAGACGTACCCCAAATGAAATTAATCATTACTCTGAATCAGTCTCCAGAGTTACTGCGTTCATAATGGGGTTGCTCTTTTGTATCTACGATTTCACTTTATAATCCAGTTCTGTTCTTTAATCTGGCGAAGTCTTTACCAGCTGTTAACAGACTGTTTCTAGGCTGTGCTGTATGTTATGCTACCTGGCTAGCGAGCTTTTCCCGGTTACCCTGCTCAACCGGTATACAGCACTAATAAATTATACACACACACATATACATTATTTATATATATATATATATATATATATATATATATATATATATATATATATATATATATATATATATATATACACACACACACACACACATATATACAAGTAGTTTTGATCAACCAAAAAAAATCAGAATCAGAGAATTTTTAAAGCTTTATTTGTTTAATTCTAGATTAATTGGGAAATTTACTGAAAAAAAAACAAATACATCACTGTTCTAGTTCAGCTACATAAAACCTATACAAGAACAAGACACTTTTGAAAAATGAGTCCCATGGCTTAAAAGGTCTAAATCTAGAACAGATAAAACAAGTTTTTTTTGTCTGTGTCCATACAGTCATAGAGACTCGATCTCATATGGAATTCATACAAATCTCTAAAAACAAAATGGATTTAGTCATATGAATTACAATGTAAGAATAACCTGGGCTGCTAAGCCCTAGCTTTGACACATCTTAGATTTTTTAAATATTTATACAAACACATTTTCCTCATTTGCACAAGCACACAAATTAAGCACAGTATTGTATGCATACAGAGAAACAGACTGGCCACTCACTTTGTTAGGGACAATGACCCATTTCTTATGAGATTTCACCTACCATTTAAGTGTACTTAACTACACACATTCATCAGCCAACCTGGTCCATCTTTGGAAAGGGACTACCTTAGGACCACCACTGACCAGATGCTATTTGGATGGACTGCTGCTAACACAAGTGCCCTTGAGTGCATATATCAATAATCAAGTCAAAATCAAACTACCACCTCTTGGCCAGAACTGATCCTGATGAAGGACCTAAATTATACATTGCCTAAATAATGCAGTTCTAACTTGTTTTTGTCTGATAACATAGCACTGCTAATATACACATTATACTCTTAATACCAAATGTAAATAAAAATACAGTATTCTTAGAAAGATTTTAACATACATTAAGAGTTTTCAAACACCTCATTCATGGCGGATCTAAGGATTCTGTGCTGCAGCTGCTTGCTGCTGTAGAGCCAGAGCAGTAAAGCCGTACAAGAAGGGGTTCACACAACTGTTGATAAAAGGCAGAGCTGAAGTAACTGCATCTACAGTTACTGCAAAATTTTGAAGTCTGCCACTCCCAAGCAAATGTGCGAAGATAAAAACAAATTTGGTGATAACAAACGGGATCCAAACAATGAAAAAAGTCACACATTCTGGTCACCACCCCTGCCAACCTGTTCTTTTTTAAGCCAAAGCTGACTGATCACCCTCTGGTAAAGTCGAAGGTACATGAAAGTCAGAAGGATAGGATCCTAGAGGAATACAAAGCCTCCACACAGTAACGTCCACCTTTCGTCCAGAAACCATACATAGACCACACATGCCATCTTCCCAGTCCTTTTTCCACACGTAAAGTTTCTCTGAATTAAAGCGGATGTACGAACAATATTCCCCTCAGTATCCACATTCCAATCAAAAGGAATGCTCTGTCCTCTTCCTCCAAGCTTGGACCCCTTTCTGAGGATTAGGCACCTTCCTATATCGTTTTTCACCCTTATCAAAGCACACAACAGGGTGCTACAGTAGAGCTGAAGACACACGTAGGCGACGGACTTGCACATGACTGAGCCAAAGATCCATCCAAGAAAAAGTCTGGATACGCACAGGCATTAGAAGGAGACTAAGCAGATCATATTACAGCCCAGGCTCATCATAAAGTCCTCGGCGTGAAAACTGTCGCCCTTCAGTCCTCCAACAAGACGCACCATCACCACTATATTAGCCTGGACTCCCCGTACAACGCAAAGTCCAGTAACAACACTGGCCACCACATGTTCTGGTGAGACATGTGTGCTGGTAGAGCTGTTGGAAGAGTTGAGGTGCTGCATGGCCTGATGCTACATGTATGGTGTGGCTATGTTTGGTCTGACTAAAGTTTTTAAAGAAGTGGACAGCTGTGGTTTTCTGTGCAGACAGCAACCGCAGTGACACAAGTACATAAGCAACAGATGCAGTGACAAAACATTTACTCAATCAGACCAAGACGCTTACTGGTATTTAACATCATGAATAGAATAACTAAAAAATGTTTCTTTAAGACATGTCAGCTGAACACGTATCTGCAGGCAAATATAGCACTCAGTATGGTAGGATGTTTCCAGAAGACACACACACCTCTACATTCTAGCCGACAAATAAACAGGCCATTTTATGGCTCAAGCAGCTTCAATGGACAAAAGTCAGAGTTGAGAGCTTGAACAATGAGTGTGCTTACATGCACTTGGCAGTCTGATCGTCAGAGTTCTGCAGTTATTTGATTATTCAAGTGGTCATGTAAGCATACTCCGACTGCTTAGATCAGATGAAGGTCTAGAAAACAGATTAAGATATCCAATACATCAAGTTGGATTTTATTTCAGTAATTTGATTTCTCAGCACACATACAGTGGGGCAAAAAAGTATTTAGTCAGCCACTGATTGTGCAAGTTCTCCTACTTAGAAAGATGAGAGAGGTCTGTAATTTTCATCATAGCTACACTTCAACTATGAGAGACAAAATGAGAAAAAAAAATCCAGGAAATCACATTGTAGGATTTTTAAAGAATTTAATTGTAAATTATGGTAGAAAATAAGTATTTGGTCACCCACAAACAAGCAAGATTTCTGGCTCTCACAAACCTGTAACTTATTTAAGAAGCTCTTCTGTCCTCCACTCGTTACCTGAATTAATGGCACCTGTTTGACCTCGTTATCTGTATAAAAGACACCTGTCCACAGCCTCAAACAGTCAGACTCTAAACTCAACCATGGCCAAGACCAAAGAGCTGTCGAAGGACACCAGGAAGAAAAGTGTAGACCTGCAGCAGGCTGGGAAGAGTGAATCTACAATAGGCAAGCAGGTTGGTGTGAATAAATCAACTGTGGGAGCAACTGTAAGAAAATGGAAGACATACAAGACCATTGACAAGACGTACTCCAAATCAAATGAATCCTTACTCTGAATCAGTCTCCAGAGTTACTGCTTTCATAATGGGGTTGCTCTTTTGCATCTCCAATCTCACTTTATAATCCAGTTCTGTGTTCTGTTCTTTAATCTGACGGAGCCTTTCCCAGCTGTTAACAGACTGTTTCCAGGCTGTGCTGTATGTTATGCTACCTGGCTAGCGAGCTTTACCTGGTTACCTTGTTCAACCGGTATACAGCCCAGCACTAATAAATAAATAAATACTTACAAACACACTTTTTTGCTAATTACTATAAACGTAAATCTTGTAAAAATTTCCCCTCAAAGTAGTTTTGATCAACCAAATTACATCAGAATCAGAGAATTTTTAAAGCTTTATTTGTTTAATTGTAGATTAAGTGGGAAATTTACTGAAAAAAACAAATACATCACTGTTCTAGTTCAGCTACATAAAACCTATACAAGAACAAGACACTTTTGAAAAATGAGTCCCATGGCTTAAAAGGTCTAAATCTAGAACAGATAAAACAAGTTTTTTTTGTCTGTGTCCATACAGTCATAGAGACTCGATCTCATATGGAATTCATACAAATCTCTAAAAACAAAATGGATTTAGTCATATGAATTACAATGTAAGAATAACCTGGGCTGCTAAGCCCTAGCTTTGACACATCTTAGATTTTTTAAATATTTATACAAACACATTTTCCTCATTTGCACAAGCACACAAATTAAGCACAGTATTGTATGCATACAGAGAAACAGACTGGCCACTCACTTTATTAGGGACAATGACCCATTTCTTATGAGATTTCACCTACCATTTAAGTGTACTTAACTACACACATTCATCAGCCAACCTGGTCCATCTTTGGAAAGGGACTACCTTAGGACCACCACTGACCAGATG
>JAJAGP010006279.1:0-23253 GCA_025084515.1 Ancistrus triradiatus | reverse complement strand
TGCTTACTGTGGACAAATGAATGAATGGAAATACAACCCCAAATCAGAAAAATGTTGGGATGGATAATGAAAATAAGAAAAATATTTGCAGTCTTCCTTACATTTCCTTTGACTTTTATTTCATTGCAGACAGTATGAACTCAAGATTTTTCAATTTTTTTCATTTGCTAAACATCTGTGCCTGCATTTCAGGCCTGCAACATATTCCAAAAAAAAGTTGGGACAGGGGCAATTTAGGGCTAGTAATGAGGTTTAAAAAAACCTAATGTGATTTCAAACAGGTCATTGCAATCCTGAGTTGGTACAAAAGCAGTATCCAAGAAAAAAAAAACCATTTCAATTATTTTCATAAACATTTGTTTATAAACTAGAGACAACAATTGACATATCTCGGGTTTGAACTGTCTGCCATAAAACAAAAGTCAAAGGAAATGTAAGGAACACTGCGTTTATTTTCTTCCATTTTCCATACTGTCCCAACTTTTTCTGATTTGGGGTTATAAAATGTAAATGGTTCTTTGTCATCGGGTGTTTGTGGTTTTCCCACTGCAGACAGTGGTTTATGGCTGCAAGCTGATATGACCTAATCATTTTGTAAAATGGGAAAAGACCTTTGTACACATTTACTGCATTTATCTGATGCCAGTGATGATGTACAGTTTATACAATCTCACAACATACAACCCAAGCAATTGAGGATTAGAACAGCTTGGCTCAGAGGCCCAACAGTGGCAGCAGTCAGACCTTGGACTTTAAGTTGCTGGTGAACTTGTGTGGAAATGCCAGTATGCATATATTATCCAAAAAGTCAATGCGGAGCTAGCTAATTAACTATATTTTTGCTTGTATCAACGCATATTAAAATACATGCTGAAGAACTGCTTTCATGTTTTAAAAAATGTGTGGATTTATTTAGCTTACTAAAACAATGGTATATCTTATGTAATGGTGGCCTAAGACTTTTGCACAGTACAAAATATAATATAATAATTAGATTCTTAAACTCTATGCACAGATTACAGCTAACCAGACAAAATACCTGGTGATTACATTATGTAACAATAATTCTAGACTAAAAGTACACATCTGAACGTTAATTCATTTTAGGTTTTCATTCTTACCTGAATGCTCAATTATTGCCAATGATAAAAAAAATTACCGAGTGTACTCCTTACCGAGTGTACATCTGAAGCTCTATCTGGGTGTCTGACCTAATCTAAACTCTATAGTCACCTAACAGGAATACTTCAGCAACTGTCCTGTTTTATAATGTTGTTTTAATACTGAACAATTTGTGTTGCTTTCAGTTACATCACACCTGCCATTTATTTGCTTATGTTTACTTCGATGTGTGGTTAACTTGCTGTAAGGGCATTTTGGGGTTAGCCTGTTACTATGGGGTGGCACGGCCATTCATATCAGTTCTTTTACTGAGCCTGCTAAAACCAATTATATTTGAGTCTTGTTCTTACACTTATTGGCCATTTATAAATATACAGTTACTGACTATAACACATGCACACATGCACAATTTGTCAGCTCTCTCTCTGTCTGTGTGGTTGTCCTCCTGCTCTTCCGGCTTCTCCAGCTAGCCCCTTCCACCTGTGACCCAGAATAGGATTAAGCATGTATGGAAATCAATGAATGATAAATGCTGACTGTATTATGTTACCCGCCAAGGGATTTTCCAATTCTGCCGTGGATTGGTGACATTTAAGAGACAATAAATCTGTGTGTATTGAGATATTTTTTTTTAGATTCATTGTTTTAAATGAGGAACAAATGCATCCTTAATGTGAATGGGAATCCCAGCCCTGTGTGAAGTAGAAAATAGCATGTAAAGACAATAGCAGGAACAAGCATACATGACATAGTCTTTCAGAAAGTTAATGAAGTGCATTACGTATTTGAGCTATTTAAGTTGTTTAATATTACTGACCTGAATTTAACAGAGTGTAAAGTGAAGCTGACATGTTAAAATAGGTTTACTTATTTGGTTACCACACTGCATTGGTTAGATGGTATTTTGGAACTGCTTAATTTTTTCTACACTACAAGTTATTTACATTTACATTTACAGCATTTAGCAGACACCCTTATCCAGAGCGACTTACAACTGATACAGTCTTACAATCCAAGCAATTGTGGGTTAAGGGTCTTGCTCAAGGACCCAACAGTGGCAGCCTGGCAGAGGTGGGATTTGAACCCTGGACCTTTTGGTCCATAGTCCAGTACCTTAACCACTAGGCTACCACAGTCCCCACAGGTTATCATTCCAAACATTTTGAATATATTATATTTAAAACAGAGGGCACAGTAATTTTACTGTCACAAATTGCCACATCAACACAGTTTGAAAATCAGGAGCACATTTCGTAGAATAATAACAAAATATTATTTTTCTTTTTTTAATTATTCTTTTTTTATATAGTATATAAAGGCTTGTAGGGGTCAACATATTAATTTGTTTAACTGTTTACTGAGAGATTAAATTAAGCTAGATATTATTTGGCATTTTAGAATGAATCTGTTTTAAAGCTTCTTCTAGAAGATTTAATATTTTGTCAAAACTCATTTTATTCTATTATTTTGTCAAATAATTATAATTTAATCGTTATCACAATTCTTAAAAATTAGTTGTTGTGTATATAATTTTAATAATCATCATCATCATCTTTATAGGAGTATTTTACAATACTCAAAGACACTGTACAAACATCAGAAAACATGAGTTAAATTGACAATAAAATTGTTTTTTTTCTTAATTAAAAAAAAATTATATATATATAATATATATATTTAAATTTTTGTGTGAAACAGTGATTGCCCCCCAAACCTAATAACTGGTTGGGCCACCCTTAGCAGCAACAACTGCAACCAAGTGTTTGTGATAACTTTGCAAGTCTTTTACATTGAATGAGGTTCTCATCTTTGCAGAATTGTTGTAATTCAGTCACATTGGAGGGTTTTCGAGCATGAACGGCCTTTTTCAGGTCATGCCACAGCATCTCAATAGGATTCAGGTCAGGACTTTAATTTTGTTTTTCTTCAGCCATTCAGAGATGGACTTGCTGCTGTGTTTTGGATCATTGTCCTGCTGCAGAATCCAAGCTCGTTTCACTTGAGGTCACGAACAGATGGCCAGACATTTTCCTTCAGGGTTTTTTGGTAGACAGCAGATTTCATAGTTCCATTTATCACAGCAAGTCTTCCAGGTCCTGAAGCAGCAAAACAGCCCCAGACCATCACACTACCACCCCCATATTTTACTGTTGGTATAATGTTCTCTTTCTGAAATGCTGTGTTACTTTTACACCAGACACACACCTTCCAAAGAGTTCAACTTTTGTCTTGTCAGTCCACAGAATATTTTCCCCAAAGTCTTCATCAAGAAATAGAGACGAGCATTAATATTCTTTTTGCTCAGCAGTGGTTTTCGTCTTGGAACTCTGCCATGCAGGCCATTTTTGCCCAGTCTCTTTCTTATGGTGGAGGCATGAACACTGACCTTAACTGAGGCAAGTGAGGCCTGCAGTTCTTTGGATGTTGTTGTGGGGTCTTTTGTGACCTCTTGGATGAGTCATCGCTGAGCTCTTGAGGTAATATAGGTCGGTCGGCCACTCCTGGGAAGGTTCACCACTGTACTATGTCTTGGCCACTTGTGGATAAGAGACAGTGAACTCAGGTGTGAGAAACCATAGTTAAGTTAAGTGTGTGTGTGTGTGTGTGTGTGTGTGTGTGTGTGTGTGTGTATATATGTAGTATAGATATGTATATGTGTATATATATAATAAATATTTGAAACATTATATAACTACATAATATTTGATACTTGTCATGATGGATAATTAACAGAAAGTACCTGACGTAGCAGGTAGAAAAAAAGAGGTAGTATGCAGAGGCATTCTAGGAATAGGAAATTGACGCTGCCGAATGTGACCCCAATAATTGTTCCAGTTCACATCTGAAATCCCCTTCTGCATCAAAATTTTCCCCAAGATAATGTATAAATAACGCAGCATAGGCCAATGCATTCATAAATCAATGTCAGTGTTACTGGTTTGAAATCATCACTTCACCATCAACAGCAAGTACCTACATTACAAGCTACTTCTCTGCATCAGCAAGTGAAACACTATGACTAAACTGTTGCTCCTTCTGCCAGTCGCGCTGGTGCTGCTGTGTCTTTCTGTGGGAGAAACCAGTAAGTAATTTTGTAACTTTTGAATTTAGTCATTATCATATTTCATTACACTTATTAATGTTTGTTTGTACCTGAAAAACATCTATACATTGTATGCAGCTCCCTAAACTGAATAGTACTGGTAGCTGACAAATGTGCTTATAATGGCAGTGTGTCTCTGCCTCATGTAAAGTATATTGTCCTGTCTGCAGGTCCACTAAGCTGCTGTACGAAATTATCACAGCACCCTCTACCGCTCTATAAACTGAGAGAGTTCAGAATACAGGATGCCACTAAGCACTGCCGGCTGAATGCTGTGATGTAAGTAGATCTTTTTCTCATTTAAAGGCAGCAGGGAGAACTGGATAACAGAATTATTAGTTTAAAAATCATTGGCTAAAACTATGAATCATGTAGATTAGCTCTTGAAGCTGTTTGGTGAATCAGTCCCCAATTTTAGGGGATTATATACATATTAGAATATTTAAATAAAATAAAAAATCTAGCAATGTCAAGACAGAAAGTTCCAGAGTTCATAATGCAGTCTTTCATATATATGTATATATGAAATATATGTATATATGAAAGATATATATAATACACACACACACACATATGTATATATATATGTGTGTGTGTGTGTATATATATATATATACACACAATATATATACACGTACACCAACTGAATTCTATTGATTTGTTTTGCTGCATTAATTTTGAAAATAACAATAATAATATTCTTTAATAAACACGTCGGAACCCTGCGTTCTCCATTATTGGCATCAGAATACCCCCGACTCTCTCCAGGACAAGTGGGGATAAAATGTGAAAAAGTAATTAATAACAATAATAATTATTTTCCTTGGGTCATACCACCTAATACTGCTATGGATGTGGATGTGCCACATTTTGTAATTGAAAACATTTAAAGCTGTATATATTGGAGAACGTATGTCTTAATTAAAGATACTTTTTCACCAAGAAACCATAATAGTTTAACTTCATTTGCATATTGTGTGTTCTCGCGGTCATAGACATGTTTTGACTTCGGAATGCGAAACTTTGTTTTATTTTTATTATTAATTCATTTATTTTTTTGATGCACATAATTTGTTTAAAGGCTAAATCAGTTAACTGGTATTCTCTCTCTTTTAGATTTATCACAGTGAAAGACAGGAGAATCTGTGCCAATCCTGATGATGCATGGGTTAAACAAGCTGTCCAGTACATAAGCTCAAGTAAGCATACAGTATATTATACTGATTTATAATTTGTCTGGCCAGAGACCACAATGAGATGCTTACACTATAATTTTTGATTGAGTATTGAATTAAAATGACACATTATATATTATATAGTTAATTTTTGTTGTTGTTGTTGTTGCAGAAAACAAAGCAAAGCAAAGGGAGCTGAACAAAGTAGCTGTCTGAAATGTGTGTCATCACTGCCTCGAGCCACACATTATATTCAGTCAATAGCTGAAAATCTTTAATGATTAAATGACGACATTTAAAAAGCCAGGAGTACTGTGTACTTAGAACGTGGCATGAATGTACTGATTACGAATATTTTGCAATAAAAAGATTTTTTACCTCACCTGCTTTGCTGGGTTGGGTTGTTTTATTATTAGTAATCATTTGGCGTCATCAAGACAATAGTAAAGCATGACATGCCGATACTGAGAATGCATTGTTTCTGGGTGGTAATGTGGTTGTGTGCATGTTATTTAATTTTAATAAAATATAATAAATTAATGCTACATGTATTTACATCAATCCATACCACACTGAGGTAAACCAATTAAAGTCAGATTTACTTCTATAACACTTGTTACAGAACATTGTTTCAACGCAGCTTTATAAATATCCAGGCCCACAGTTACAATATAGCCTAGGGCGACAGTTGAAAGGAAATAATCCCTAAATGTGACAAAGAAGGAACTTTGAGAGGATCAACACCCAAAACGTGATCCAATCTCAGTGTTCAGCCTAGCTGATGAGTAAGAATGACATCATATTTGAATGAAATAATCATTTTATTATAGTTAATTTATATATACAGAAGTAAAACAGAATAAAGTATGGAATATAATAATAAAAATAATCATAAAACACACACTATTACAAATTAAAGAGAGGCTACAATATTATAAAGAATATAAGAAAAGAGAGTATAATAAAAGTGAATAGAATAAATAAACTATAGAATATAATACAATTGTACTATATATGAGACATTCCACTGAATGGGTATCATTTCCATCTCTGGGACATTACATGAGTATATATAATTAATATAATTAACTGTAAGAAACATTTTATTGTTAAGCAAGGTGTCCTGCGTGGTGATGCAATTGCAAATGTAAGGTCTATAATTTAAAACGTTAATAAAAACTACCAATAACAGTGATAAATAGCATGTTAGCTGTCCCTGGCCTCTAATATTATACTATACACTGAAATATAATAATTAAAATCATTCATAAATTTTATGTTTTTGCATTGTCACTCTATATCCCATCTATGCTTTAAGTATTTTTTCATAATAAATCCATAATAATTGACTTTAAAATACACATTTTACTGTTGTATCATCTGTCTTCTGAAGATAATGGGAAGACCAAAAGTAAATTCTCTTTTATTTTGTGCCGTGTATTTGGTAATGCTGTAACTGTGACTCAGAAGATCAATCTCAGCTTAATACCCTGTTACCGGACTTATTTTTAGATGGTGTTTGCTTTTGAAAATACAATTTTTTTTTTTGTCAATTTTTAGAATGTGTATGGATGGATGGATTTCTATATGTATGGATACCATGTGGTTACTTTTTATGTGTTTGCTAATTCTGTGCTGAAAACTCAGTCCTATTTCTCTATATATGAGTAACAGTAATGGGAGAATAAATGTAAAAATAAAATAAAGTTGCCTGAGATTGACCAATATTCATTATGAATAATTAAATGTGTGTGGTTAGATTCCGTCTTGAAAAACTATAGAAAATTAAATTAAATTTTTTAGAGTCACAACAACAAGCAAAAGTCACCCATTCAGCAGAATGACTCATATAATGTATGTATGTTAACTAAAATAACGACTATAATAAAATAAAGAATATAAGTGAGTCTTTTGGTGTACAGTGGTGCTTGAAAGTTTGTGAAGCCTTTAGAATTTTCTATATTTCTGCATAAATATGACCTAAAACATCATCCGATTTTCACACAAGTCGATAAAGAGAACCCAGTTAAACAAATGAGACAAAAATATTATACTTGGTCATTTATTTATTGAGCAAAATGTTCCAATATTACATATTGGAATGAGAACGGTGAGCAAAAATCCCACAACTACATGGAGGGACCTGATGAATGACCTGCAGAGAGCTGGGACCAAAGTAACAAAGGCTACCATCAGTAACACACTACGCCGAGAGGGACTCAGATCCTGCAGTGCCAGGCCTGTCCCCTGCTTAAGCCAGTACATGTCCAGGCCCGTCTGAAGTTTGCCAGAGAGCATATGGATGATCCAGAAGAGGATTGGGAAAATATCATGTGGTCAGATGAAACCAAAATAGAACTTTTTGGTAAAAACTCAACTCGCCGTGTTTGGAGGAAGCAGAATGCTGAGTTGCACCATACTTACTGTGAAGTCATGGGGGTGGAAACCTCATGCTTTCGGGCGGTTTTTCTGCAAAAGGGGAAATGACACTGATTCGTGTTAAGGAGAAGAATGAACGTGGGCCATGTATCGTAAGATTTTAAGCCAAACACCTTCCTTCCATCAGTGAGAGCATTGAAGATGGAACGTGGCTGGATTCATCCAGCATGATAATGATCCCAAACACACCACCCGCTCCGGGCAATGAAGGGTGGCTCCATAAAAAAGCATTTCAAGTCCTGGAGTGGCCTAGCCAGTCTCCAGACCGCAACCCCATAGATAATTTGTGGAGGGAAGTTGAAAGTCCGTGTTGCCCCACAACATCGCTGCTCTAGAGGAGTCTGTATGGAGGAATGGGCCAAAATACCAGCTACAGTGTGTGCAAACCTGATGAAGACTTACAGGAAACATTTGACCTCTGTCATTGCCAACAAAGGTTATGTTACAAAGTATTGAGTTGAACCAAATTTATTGACCAAATACTTATTTTCCACCATAATTTACAATTAAATTATTTAAAAATCCTACAATGTGATTTCCTGGATTTTTTTTCTCATTTTGTCTCTCATAGTTGAAGTGTACCTATGATGAAAATTACAGACATCTCATCTTTCTAAGTGGAGAACTTGCACAATCAGTGACTGATATACATACATATATATAGCATATGTATAAATATGTGTGTGTATGCTCATTCTGCCTAAACAACTATGCTGTTCACGGCTGTACAATTTACTCCAATACAGCTTTCTTACAGTAGATGGCAATAATCAGCGTAATGACGTCAGTCGGTTGCCAGCACTGTATAAGAGACATTTAAAGACAATGAAAATCCACTTTTGATGGACCGGTGTCCTGTCCACAGTGCATTCCAGATGTGTCCACTGTGACCCTGGCTGGAATGAAGTGGTTATTGAATATAAAGAAATGAAAAAGGTGGCTGATGTGATGCTACACTTTCCCTGTTTTGAGGTTAGATAAGCATACATATACCCATGAAAAGCAGTTATTTCCTAAGACTTATATAGTATAATCGTCTTAGCAACTCTTCTTACACCAGTTACTACACTACGTTATACCAGTGTCACTGCTGTTACAGTTAATGCTTCACAGCCTTACATTCCTGGCTTCAAGCCCAAGTTTGAGTTACTGCCTGTATAGTGTGACATGTACACATGAGTTTCCCTCAGGTACTTTCCTCTCACCTTTCACAAATATGCCAGTGGATATTCCGATTAGCCCTAGGTGTATATGAATGAGAATGAATCAATATGTGAGACACTTTTGGCATACTTGATCAAATCGAGTTTATTTATATGGCACTTTTTACAACACAGCATTGTCTCAAAGCAGCTTTACAAATATATTGGCTCAAAGCCCTAACTGAACAAGCCTGAGGTGACAGCGGCAAGGAAAAACTCCCCAAACGTTATTGGGAAGAAAACTTGAGGACGAAGGCTCAAATAACGAACCATCCTTCTTGGGCAGCCTGGATGTTAAATGTAAGAATTAAAGAACATATGTAAAGAAAATATACTACTTAAAATTAGAATACAATTATATATAGGCTAAGATGAAATAAACAAAGTACAAAATAGAGAATAAATGGAATACTATAGCTGATTAGGATAAAGCAATCATGGCTGAGATGTAATAATCTCTTTCTGGAGAAATAGAAATTTATATTTTTGTTCCAATATATCTGGTTCACATTAAGTGATAAACTATTTAACAAATGTAAAGAGGTGGCAAAGTATTTAAACACAGATTTTTCCTTAGTGCATACAGTCTCAGCTCTGCTGCCATTCTGAGCCTGCATTGAAAGGATTAGAATGCTTTGCAACAGATGGGAATCACATACTGGGAGATGTGTGTCAGTGTGAGACTGTGCAGTAATTTATGTACTGGACTATAGACCAGAAGATCCAGGGGCAAGCACTGCCATTCCAAGCCACCACAGTAGGGAAATTGAGCAAAGCCGTCAATCCTCAATCGCTTTCATTTATAAATTGTAAGATTGTTTCAGCTGTAATTCACTCTTGATAAGCCAGGCTGCTAAATGATTAGTTGTACAAATGTGCATCACGTTCTACACAACACAGGGACATAGACAGCCATAGGTGCAGGTTTTATTTGTATTACACATAAAGAAATAGTGAATGCAAACAAAACCAATACCAGCATTTAACTACCACAGGAACACAACAGAGTCACATGAGAAACGGTAAACACTAAAAAAGAAAAAACAATGCTACACAAACTCAGACTAGGCTAATGTAAACGCTAAAGTAACAGAACCGGGCTAACATATTGTGCTAACACAGCTAGACTGTGAAAATACAAACCAGCAATGCTACCTCAGAACATAAGCTAACATTTGCTAACAAACTGAGAATATGCACAAACCAAACAGATGTTTTCCAAATGCTAACAAGAACAGATGAAGTGCTAAAGCTAGCAGACAATGTGCAACCCACAAACAATAAGCTAAAGCTAACAAACAGTACTAACAAGGACAGAACAGAGTGCAAACAGGGAGTGCTAATGCACACAGACTGTGTAGTTACCAACAGGAGTAAACAGACCACGCTAATGCTAACAAGGGGCTAAGCAAACACTTGACATAGAAGACATGAAGTCAGAACAAGGACACACAAACAAGACACAGCATGTAAAGAGACCCAGAAGCCAAAAAGGCCAGACCAGGAATTGCATGAGAAGGGGAGTATTTATAGGGGTTGAATAGCAGGCTGTAATTGATCAGCCTGTTGTGGCAGGCAAAAAGGGTCAGAATGGAGCCATGTGGGTCTGATATAGCTCTCCAGCTCACATCATCCTGACAGTACACAGTACAGAATACAGTAATGCTTAAACAATATGAACAACTATTGTTACATTATGTAGCTGCTAAATATTTCCCCTTGCAAGTTCTGTTTATTACGTGCATAACGTACCCTGCTTCCTCATTCCCCTACTCATTCCACAATAATCTATTTCATTTGAGCTATGCAGTGCACTTCCAGCACAAGAATGCAACCAACTTATTATCATCAGAAAGATTGGTATCAGTTTTTTCCCAGCTAGGTGTAACAAAATTCCCAGAATAATGTTTGAGACACGGGTCATGACTCTGTCAAGATAATTACTGTAACATTCACATCTATCTGGTGGTGTGTTACTGTGTTGTGCTGGTATGAGTGGATCGGACTCAGCAGTGCTGCTGAAGTTTTTAAACACTTCAGTCTCAGTGCAGGACTGAAAATACAAAACAGCCCAAATAGTCCAACCAAAAATGGTTAACCACCAGTATCCTGTAGGCAGTCCTGTGAGCACTGATGAAGAATTAGAGAATGATTAACACAAACTGTGCAACAACAGATGAGCTGCTGTCTCTGACTTTACATCTACAAGGTGGACCAATATGGTGCCTAGCAGAGTGCACCGTGAGTGAACACAACTCCAGCAGCACTGCTGAGTCTGATCCAGTGTCACTGCAGTGCTGAGAATGATCCTCTGATCCTCTGATGATTATCTGATCTGTGATGGTCCTGTGGGGGTCCTGACCATTAGAGAACAGAGTAAACAAAGTATGTAGAGTGACAGATGGACTGCAGTCTGTAATTGTAGTGCTACAAAATGCTTCTATCTATATGATAAGTGGAACTGATAGAATGGGCAATGAGTGTAGAAACCTGGCGATGTAAAGTGACTGGTGAATGCATTCTTTATTCTTATTCTGTGTACATATTCCTTTGTACAATATTTATTTGTATCTTATAGTGTGTGTTTTATACTTTAGTTTTATACAGTGTGTAATTAGGGTGACCTTAAGGAAGGCATCTATCTATTGGTTTTCTACAAACGACAGTGACAATACAGTTACAAAGATATGTTAGAGGAATTACTTTTAGAGGACCTGGCAACCCCGGTGCAGCGTTATCAATGGCAGATGTGTTCAGTGTGTCGTCTTTCCGGAAGTCAGCGTGTCGGTTTATGCGTGCATTGCAGATTTGAATGACTCGACTTTGCTAAATGCATCGTGGATTTAAGGACAACTGTATATTAAGTAACGTTTATTTAATGTATAACGTATGCATGTGTTCTTGCACGGATTGCATATGTAACGTGGCAGCGTGTAGCAGATGAGCAGCTAAGAGGTGAGCTGATATCAAAACAATCCTACTTGGACTCGTTACAGGTCGATTTTTTATTGTATTATTAACGTATTATTATTGTAGTCAAACATTTATTGGTATGGTCATATTGCAAACCATTTGTTTTGGTATTCTGTAATGGTACTGTATTTCTGTAACTCGGACAGGAATGAGAAATAAATGGCAACCTATTTGATTGAGGCTGTTGGTTACTGATACAGCTAAATAATGTTATTAATACTAAGAGCATGTAAGATGTAGAATACAGACACGGCTACATAGATACACTGATTAAATAATACATTGATTACAGGCTCGGGCAGATGGCAGCTGAGGAAGATGCTCTGTTTGAGGATGCAGACTTTTCTGCAGATGACTCCGCCCTCTTTTCTGATTACACCACGCCTCTGTCAAGCCTTATTAATAATGTCACTTGGCTCCGCCCACAGGTAATCACATATTTCCATTTAGCCACAGTCACGATATGTAAATGCATCAGAGTTACCGCTGAAGACGTGAGTGGAACGCTACCATTTACACAGCATACATTTTGGGGAGTTCACAATAATGATAGAAAATGCAGTACTGTTAGGTCCCTGTGTGGGGGAAAGCCGTAACACATACAGTGTGGCAAAAAAGTATTTAGTCAGCCACGGATTGTGCAAGTTCTCCTACTTAGAAAGATGAGAGAGGTCTGTAATTTTCATCATAGGTACACGTCATGTATGAGAGACGAAATGAGAAAAAAAGTCCAGGAAATCACATTGTAGGATTTTTAAAGAATTTAAGTGTAAATCATGGTGGAAAATAAGTATTTGGTCAACCACAAACAAGCAAGATTTCTGTCTCTCACAGACCTGTAACTTCTTCTTCAGAAGCTCTTCTGTCCTCCACTCGTTACCTGTATTAATGGAACCTGTTTGACCTTGTTATCTGTATAAAAGACACCTGTCCACAGCCTCAAACAGTCAGACTCCAAATTCAACCATGGCCAAGACCAAAGAGCTGTCGAAGGACACCAGGAAGAAAACTGTAGACCTGCACCAGGCGGGAAAAGTGAATCTACAATAGGCAAGCAGGTTGGTGTGAATAAATAATAAATCAACTGTGGGAGCAATTGTAAGCCATACAAGACCTGGTAATCTCCCATGATCATGAGAACGGTGAGCAAAAATCTCAGAACTACACGGAGGGACCTGATGAATGACCTGCAGAGAGCTGGGACCAAAGTAACAAAGGCTACCATCAGTAACACACTACGCCGAGAGGGACTCAGATTCTGCAGTACCAGGCGTGTCCCCCTGCTTAAGCCAATATGGATGATCCAGATTATTGCGAGAACATCATGTGGTCAGATGAAACCAAAACAGAACTTTTTGGTAAAAACGCAACTGTAGGAAAAGGGATGCTGAGTAACATCCCAAGAACACTGTCATGTTTGGAGGAAGAAGAATGCTGAGTTGCATCCCAATAACACCATACCTACTGTGAAGCATGGGGGTGGAAACATCATACTTTGGAGCTGTTTTTCTACAAAGGGGACAGGACGACTGATCTGTGTTAAGGGAAGAATGAACGGGGCCGTGTATCGTGAGATTTTAAGCCAAAACCTCCTTCCATCAGTGAGAGCATTGGAATGTTCCTAGGTCTTCCAGCATGACAATGATCCCAAACACACCACTCGGGCAACGAAGGAGTGGCTCCGTAAAAAGCATTTCAAGGTCCTGGAGTGGCCTAGCCAGTCTCCAGACCTCAACCCCATAGAACATTTGTGGAGAGAGTTGAAAGTCTGTTTTGCTCCAAAATATCACTGCTCTAGAGGAGATCTGCATGGACGAATGGGCCAAAATACCAGCTACAGTGTGAGCAAACCTGGTGAAGACTTACAGGAAATGTTTGACCTCTGTCATTGCCAACAAAGGTTATGTTACCAACAAAGTATTGAGTTGAACTTTTGTTTTTGACCAAATACTTATTTTCCACCATGATTAACAATGAAATTCTCTAAAAAATCCTACAATGTGATTTCCTGGATTTTTTCCCTCATTTTGTCTCTCATAGCTGAAGTGTACCTATGATGAAAATTACAGACCTCTCTCATCTTTCTAAGTAGGAGAACTTGCACAATCAGTGGCTGACTAAATACTTTTTTGCCTCACTGTAAGAGGATGGTATGACTGACCTGATATTTTTGTTTGACGGAAGCCAAAAATGCACTGATAGACAGTATTATCACCAACACGGGAGATCAGCCAGATGAAACAGAGACTCAACGAGTGAATGTGAACCAGTTTATATAGTTATAGGTTACAGAGAATACACAGGTAGTGGGGGGATAAACATAGGAGTACTTCTTACAATAGGACAGGAACATACACTTATGAATACCATTTCCAGCTTCAGCTTGTTAAATTAAAGTGAAAACCATTTTAGATATAAAATTGTAAAAAAAATGTTTACAATGCAAATGCCGTGAAAAGATGAGTTTTCAGCACATCCACTGTGCACCAATATGACGATCTGATTTTAATTTTTACTTAAACACATTATATTACCATTGGGCCAAAAAAAAAAACAAACAAACAAAAAAAAAAAATATATATATATATATATATATATATATATATATATATATATATATATATATATATACTTTTACTTAAAATTATAAGCACATACACCAGTCAGGCATAACATTATGACCACCTCCTTGTTTCTACAGTCATTGTCCATTTTATCAGTTCCACTTTCCATGTAGAAGCACTTTGTAGTTCTATAATTACAGACTATAGTCCATCTGTTTCTCTACATACTTTGTTAATCCCCCTTACTCTGTTCTCTAATGGTCAGGACCCCCATAAATCAGGAACTATCTGGGTGGTGGATCATTCTTAGCACTGCAGTGACACTGATGTGGTGGTGATATGTCAGTGTGTGTTGTGCTGGTATGAGTGGATCAGACACAGCAGTGCTGCTGGAGGTTTTAAACACCTCGGTGTCACTGCCGGACTGAAAATATTCCACCTACCAAAAATGTCCAGCCACCAGCATCCTGACGGCAGCATCCTGATAGCACTGATGAAATATTACAGGGTAACTAACTGTGAGGATGACAAACTGTGCAACAACAGACTGTCTCTGACTTTACATCTACAAGGTGGAGCAATATGGTAGATGTGTCTAATAGAGTGCACAGTAAGTGACAACAGTGTTTAAAACCTCCAGCAGCACTGCTGTGTCTGATCCACTCATACCAGAACAACACACACTAACACACCAGTGCTGAGAATGATCCACCACCCAAACAGTACCTGATTTATGGGGGTCCTGACCATTAGAGAACAGAGTAAAGGGGACTAACAATGTATGTAGAGAAACAGATGGACTAGAATCTGTAATTGTAGAACTACAAAGTGCTTCTACATAGAAAGTAGAAATGATAAAATGGACAATGAGTGTAGAAACAAGGATGTGGTCATAATGTTATGCCTGATTTGTATATAAAGTCTATTAAATGTATGCTAAATGTGTACTTGTAATAGGTAATATAAATATAAAATCAAGCTTTGTGGTCTACCAACGGCAAACAAAGCAATAAACTGAACTTTGAAGACAGCACAGTAAAAATAATGTATAAAAATAATTCAGTAAAAATAATTCAATTTACATAATTCCTTATGGGGAAAATTTGCTTGATAGTTGCTGTTTTCGTTCGACAAGCCTTCTGGAACGAATTAATGATGAGAACTGAGGTACCACTGTACTTCTAAATGCAATGGTATTTAAAGGTACTTTGGAGTTTATTTTCAGGATTATATTTTTGAATTACTGGTTTAGTTTTAATTTTAAAAAAAAATTTCAGATGATATGGGCATACATGTTAAGGCTCTATTTATTCACCAAGTGGCTAAATTGTACTGTTGTGATGGAATGTATTTTATTCAAACTGTAACATTTGTACATTATACTGTTCATTGAAATGATATGAAATGACTGCAGATTCTTAGGTACACGAATATACTAGCTCTAAATTCAACTTAGAAAGTCTTAATGTAAAAACAAATACAATGACAAAAAACATAGTCAATCTGGAATCATTTTTAATAACAATTAATAGAGTTTTTACTCTTCACACAGCAAATCTGTAAGTGCCCTCGCCTCTTTCCTGATGAAATCACTGAGGCCTACCCAAAGCAAGGCATCCTGGGTGATTGCTGGCTGCTGTGTGCTTGTACCATGCTGCTGAAGAGTAGTAATCTGCTGCATCAGGTAACGTAATAACCACTGCGCATCATGGATACATACGCAATATCATACAAGCCAGAACCGGGCTAGATTTATTTTTCCAAATAATTTTGATATGATGGCTCACTGTAATGGATAAGAAAAAGTTGTGTTGCTCTGTTTCTATGGCTGAATAAATATAAACATCATATTTGGATGGCAAATGCCAAACTTTTCCATTTGGAATCTGGAAACTGTGTTTCCCAGGGACTTTTGCTTTGAGGTTTTGAGCTATTTGCTGATCTAGTAAACAGTTGATACACATCTATGTGGAAGAGGAAGTGATATGCCACTGTGTTTTTTTCCATGACCTGTGAGATAATGCCAAACAAAAGGCACCGCATGTGAATTTATCACCACGTGCTGGCTAATCCGGATTAGCAGGTACGCTAAACTAATGGTTATATAGCTAGCATCTTAACAGTTGGGAAATTAGTTAATGTCTCTGCTTTGTCTTTAATATTACTGAGAAGTGAATGGAATTAATGGTGGGTTAATTACTTAATGATGAGCTAGTTTGTCCAGCCCTTTATGCCCAAGTGTAATTAACATTCTAGCCTACATTTTAACATCTGCACCTTTTCATGCTCCCGCCTTAGTTAATTGTCATTCAAGTCATGTCCAGTTCTGTTTGCTACTTATGAGGTTTTGCATGAGTATTAATTTGCCAGGGCTAGTGCCATGTATGTAGTGACTTGTCAGGGAATCATGTGAATTACTACATGTCTGAAACACATACAAGTAATACAGATCGTCATTTACCCCCCATCAACACATGTCCACACGCAGCACGCGACGTTCTGTGCCAAGTTAGTCCTGAACACTTTTGTTCGGAATATTTATAGGTCTTTTGTAAAAGCAGTTTCAGTAAACAAAATAAAACTGTGGCCTAATTAGCAGATACAGAGAGGAGGAGTAGAGTACATTTTGTTACCTATGCTGACCTTGTCAACATGTGGGCAAAAAAGTATCTTAGTCGTCACTGACTGTGCAAGTTTCTCCGACTTAGAATACCCAGTCACAAGGAGTAAGATGCGGATTGGGGACACTGGGGGAAAATGAAGAGGGAATAATGGGGAAACTAATAAGGACACCCTGAATTGGAGAGTGCTACGTATATCCTGTATAAAAAGCCACGCCTGTCCACCCGGCCCAACAGTTAGAGCTCCCCCATACACCCGGCCCCCAGCCCAAGCAGCGTTCGAAGGACCCAGGACCGAACATGATCTCTCCCCTAGGTGCCAGCAGTTTGCTGGGAATAAAATCCACTGTGGGCGCCAGTTCAAGCACATTGGCCGCCCTCACCTTTTTCGTTCTTACCCCGTTTTGGAACAGCCACCCTCTAAGAGAAGTTTCTATGATTTCTATGGTAAGTAGAGCTTTTATAGGACAATTCATTGGGCAGTGAAAGGAGAAGGTGTTCATCATCTTGCACCTAGGATTGTTTTCAAATACAACTTTTGTTTTTTTAAAGGTTTGTGAGTCATCCCTCCTATAGTGCAGGGCGAAATAATGGTAGTGAAGAAAATAAGTTATATCTAGGGAAAGCAAAGTTTGGGTAAAACTCTTAAATTTGTAGATCTACTTTGTGGCCTATTCACTAAAACTGTTTTATTTCTCTCTATTCCCAGCGACATCACTCTGATCATATCAGTAATTGAGATTCAAGCCACAAAAATTAGCACGGTTCCGGTAGGATACTATTTGGTGGCCGCACACCCGAGCCAGCACCAACTGGGCACTGAACTCCAAGTGATTATTTAGTTCGGTATGTATTTTTTTTCTTCTCCTTTGTGATAGAACTATATTAACCGCATCCTTGCTAGTTATCGAGTATCTCCAAACAGCCACTTCAGTCTGGGTTCCTGGTCTTGAATTTTGTGTTTTGAGTGCGGCCATTTTCTTCTGAGAACACCTCTCCATTTGCGTCCTGTTTTTGCGTTCCCCTGTTCCTTGGTATGCTCGTTGTTGACCCCATCCCCTTCCATCTATTCACGCATTATTCTCATTTTTCATTCCCACCCGGTATGCTTTTTTACTAGATACCCCGATGTCACCCCCCGTTTCCTTTTATTCCTCAGAATCCCGCTTTTCCCTTTTTAACCCGGTACGTCTTCCTGCAGTTTTTTGTAATTTTGCTCTTTGGGGTAGTCTTTCCTTCGTTTTTTTTTTTTTTTTTTGGCGTTTTCAGTTGTGTCACGTTCAACTTCTCGTCCCTGCCTCCTTGATAGGCCGTTTTTTCATTCCACGCATTGTGTCCATTCTACTAAAGCTGTCCCCCCCATGCTGACACCCCATTCCCCACCCCTCACCATTCCCACATTGTCTTTTCCCTTCATGCATCCCTTCCTCCTTTTCCATCTCGGCTTCTCCTGTCCCGGCCTGCCACTCGCGTTCGTCCTCGCACTCCTGGACAGACACTGGCTACACGGCCCTTCTATAGGTACTTTTGACCCATTGCTTGGTTTCGTGAGACCACCCACCTCTTTCACCTTCTTCTTCTCCCGTAGCCCCCACGCATGGTTCGCATGTTCTGTGTGATTCAGTGTAATGTCTGTGGATCAGATCCCTCTAAATAGCTTCCTCCACGTTTTTTCAGACTCCTCCTTCTAGTCCTATGTCGCGCGTCCCCCTCACTCGATGGGAACTACGAGCCAGGTTTTTAGGCTTTATATCTTCTTATATATTTTTACTATCCTTTCGCCCCATCTATTTATTTTTACCAATGCGCATCTTTCCATCTTGGTCCACCATTTGTTTTTGTTCTTTACTCTTCTTCCCGTAAACTTTACGGATTCTAGTCCCCGTTTTCCCTGTTCACCTTTTGCAGAAAACCACCCAGACACCCCTCACCCACCCCCCTCAACCCCCACATGACCTTTCCGCTGTGTCACCCACCCCACCCATCCGCCGCCTTCCCAGTACCGTGTTATGGGGCAAACTCAGAATTATTCTTACTCCAAACCCCACGGGAGTCTGAGTTGTTTTCACCAACTAATTAGTTCGTTATTTGTGGTTCATCTGGTTGCACCAAAGGACCGAGGAGATTCTTCCTCCAAACACGGCGAGTTGAGTTTTTACCAAAAAGTTCTATTTTGGTTTCATCTGACCACATGATATTCTCCCAATCCTCTTCTGGATCATCCATATGGCTCTCTGGCAAACATCAGACGGGCCTGGACGTGTACTGGCTTAAGCAGGGGGACACGTCTGGCACTGCAGGATCTGAGTCCCGCTTGGCGTAGTGTGTTACTGATGGTAGCTTTGTTACTTTGGTCCCAGCTCTCTGCAGGTCATTCATCAGGTCCCTCTGTGTAGTTCTGGGATTTTTGCTCACCGTTCTCATGATCATTTTGACCCCATGGGATGAGATCTTGCGTGGAGCCCCAGATCGAGAAAGATTATCAATGATCTTGTATGTCTTACATTTGCTCCCACAGTTGATTTATTCACACCAACCTGTTTGCTTATTGACTAAATACTTTTTTGCCCCACTGTATCTGTTTGGTTAACTATGGCCATTTCCTAGAATCCTAGTAAGTATTATAGTTACATGTCATTGTTTCATTTGATTGATTCGCTGATTCATAATTGAATCTTAACTGTTAATGGCATAATATAAAGCAGACATTTCTGGATTCTCCATAGACAAACAGAGACTGTAGAATGGGTTTTACTGATACGCCAGTGACTCCGCTTCATCAGCTTTCTGCCTTCTGTCTTTAAACAAAGTCCATTGAGAATTGGTTTTCCAACTCCATCAGATACCTTGCAAATCATGTCAATAGCATGTTCCAAAATCTAGTGGAAAACCCTTTTAGAAGAACAAAGGAGGAGGGCAAACTCCCATACTAATACCTATGCTTTCTATATATAATTTTTTTGGGTGTTCAAAAATGTGGTCTGTATAGTGTATATTTGTGTTTCGGTAATCTTTCCTGTCAAAAAACACGAATGCAACTTGCTTTTGATATCAGTTAGTACAGTATGTATTTATTTGCAGAGTCAAGTTGAGGCAAGTACAATATATTATGATGTGTATAGCAGAGGAAACTTCATGTGCACGAACAATCTAAACACTACTGCACTAAATAGTGTGTTAAATGAACGTTTGTACTAATTTGACACGTATGAATAATGAATTGCTGTTATGTTGCATAGTTGCACTGTAGATATGAATGTTTTAATGTGTTGAAAATATGTATGTGTGTTCAATGAACACTTTATTAAGAACAAAATACTGATACCGTGTAGGGCCTTAGTTTCAAAACAGCGTCAGATCTTTGTGGCATGGAAGATGTTGGAAAAATTCCTTTGAGATTCTGAGACTGTCTCCACTGCAGAATCTATGTTGTGTACTTGGATGGTGTGAGTGGAACCCAACATGGTCTTCTGCTCATCACTATTCTGATATGCTTTCTGCTCACCGACACTGTAGTGATTGTCGGAGTTACCTTAGTCTCTCCGTCAGCTCTGTTAGTCTCTCTGTTTACAATCATTCTCAGTTTGCAGTCATTCTTTGTTTACCTCTCTCATTATCAAGATCTTTCCATCTGTAAACTCTAAAGAATGTTGTGTGTGAAAATCCCAGGAGATCAGCAGTTATATAAATACTCAAACCAGTCCATCAATAATGTGTTTGCATGCGTGTAATATGCTAATTGGGCCACTTGAATATACATGGCTGTTGTAGGTGTTGCCACCAGGCCAGAGTGTGTGGGGAGAGAAGGGGTACCGTGGTCAGTTTCGGTTCCAGTTCTGGAGGAATGGATGCTGGACAGATGTTTGTGTGGATGATCGGCTACCCTGCATCAACAACACTCTCTGCTTCTCCCGCTGCCAGAGCCCCACAGTTTTCTGGGTAGCGTTATTGGAGAAAGCGTATGCCAAGTGAGTACTAAAAGGATGTTTTTTAAATAAGGATCTAGACTGAAGCTCCCAGATCACTTGATATTTGGACCCTTCATTCTTCATTCTTGTTGCTGTTATGATCATTTTGGAGAATGCATTGTATCACAATATATCATGATGTAATCATATTGTGACCCATGTATCATGATAGTCCTTTCCTATACCCACCCCTATTAAGGCATCACTCCATTTCACCCTAGTCATGTATTCTTAATAATATTGGTCACTGACACATGGTGCTTTATCATTTTCAGTATTAAGATTCAGAATATGAGGTCATGCAGTAGTTTTGTAGTTGTTCAGTTGTTTGGGTAGACACAGGTGACACCGTCACTACAAAAGCCCGTCTCTGGCAGAACCATTTACATGGACTTAGCAGAAGGAAATTTGTTGTCACCGCTCCCATTATGTGTCCTGCCATTGACAGCCATTCACTGTCGCCGTTGTTTGCAGTTGTGTTGTGAACAAGAAATCTGCACTGCTATGGCTTGGGACTGTGTTGTCCAGGTTCTGTTTGGGATCTGACAGTGCCTTGTGGTGAGGGCTTCAGTCCTGCCTTTCTTTTGGAGCGACACACTGCCCCTGCTGCTGGTGTGATGATCTGGGGAGCCATCGCATACGACAGTCGGTCACTCCTAGTAGTGACATGAGGGGCACTAACAGATCAGGGATATGTGCAGGATATCCAGTGGCCACTTGTTGTCTCTCATGTCAGGGCTTATTACTGGCATTTTTCAGTAGGATAATGCTCACCCACACTCAGCAACGGTTTCCCAGGAATGTCTTCACCAGATTTCAGCACTTCCTTGGTCGGCCCGGTCACCAGATTTATCACCAACTGAGCATTTATGGGACCAGCTAGGATGACAGCTTGGGCAAAAAAATAAATGTGGAGGATCTATAGGCCCAGCTGTGGGCAGTTTTGTCGTAGAAGCATGTCTAGCAGTCAGTGATCTCTCACCAAGAGGTACACGACCCAAAAAAGCGCAGTGGGAGAAGCACTTTTATGCTATTTATTTTTTTGACAATGAGTATATTTTCTTACTTCCAGTTCTAAAGTCAAAGCAATTTTTTAAATTTTATTAATTTTATTTTCTTGTTATTGTCTTTCTGTTATGTTATGCTATTATCTCACTGTAAAGTACATTCTAAATGTATTGTGTTTTCATCCCAAGGCTGCACAAGTCATACGAGAGTCTGTGGGCAGGCCAGGTCTGTGAGGCGATGGTGGACCTAAGTGGGGGTGTGGCTGAGCGCTGGCGGTTAAAAGGGCCTGGGGACATGCCCGGTGGGGGAAGCTTATTTCCAGAACTCTCAGAGGAGATGAGGAAGCGCAGTTACGTCAGCTGTTGTGTACACAAAGCCCTTGCAGGTTAGAGAAGTCAATTATAACCACACTACACTGTTGTAAAGTGAGTCACTGATACTGTCAGCAGCTTGTGAACGTCACCGGGCAGTGATGTCATTCAAAATCAGATTATAGCTGTCACTAAAAGCAACAGCAGAAGTGCTTGCACATGTTGACACCTAAAGGGGCACTCCTTTGCATTGCAACACAGAAGTTCCTAAATGGAGGAATTGCAAACGTTAGCAGAAAAGCAGGTTTATGTGGAATTTCTCAATTAACTTTGATGTTTCCTCAATTAAAAGTGCAAACAGTAGATATCGATACGGTCTTCTACTGCTTTTTAATGTTTGTCTGATGTTAATGTTGCTAGTCGCAGTATAATTACAACTGGTGTGTACATTGTGAACAAGCAGTCACTGGAATATTTGGAGTGAAGGGCTGTGTGTGTGTGTGTGTGTGTGTGTGTGTGTGTGTGTGTGTGTGTGTGTCTTTTACAAAACCTGTAGGACCCAAAATGTGTTAGGGTTAGATGTAGCATTAGTAAGCTGCAGAAATCATTACGTCAACTGAAATTCCCCTAAGGAAATCAATAAATTTAGTTAATTAATTGATTAACGGACAGATTAATGGCCATATCAGAAAACTTGTGCCCATGAGGGGGAAAAATGGCTTTTTTTAAAATAGAAACTGCAGCCTACTTTTGAAAAACCAAAAGAA
>JAJAGP010006278.1:0-23257 GCA_025084515.1 Ancistrus triradiatus | reverse complement strand
AGGGAAATCTTAATGCTTCAACATACCAAGACATTTTGGACCACAGTATGCTTCTAACTTTGTGGTAACAGTTTGGGGAAGGCCCATTTCTATTCCAGCATGAACCAGAATGGAAATTGCGAGCCAGGTCCTCCTATCCAATATCAGTGTCTGACCTCACAAATGCTCTACTGGATGAAATTCCCACAGAGACAGTCCAAAAGCATGTATACAACCTACCCAGAAGAATGGAAGCTGTTATAGCTGCAAAGGAAAGACCAATAATGTCATAGCTGATGTAATAGCTCCTGTAGGTGGACTTTGGTGGCCTAGTGGTTAAGGTCCTGGACTATGGACCAGAAGGTCCAGGGTTCAAAACCCACCTCTGCCAGACTACCACTATTGGGTCCTTGAGCAAGGCCCTTAACCCACAATTGCTTGGATTGTAAGACTGTATCAGTTGTAAGTCGCTCTGGATAAGAGCACCTGCTAAATTACATAAATGTAGACGTCCCAATACTTTTGTCCGTATAGTACACACACAAAAGTGTTATATGGACAAAAGTATTGGGACACCTACACACATTGGGACCCAGAACAAAGACATTGACAAACAAATGGCAAGTACTCAACCCTGATCCAGGACACCTCCAAATGGAAGCTGGCCATCATTCACACAGATGGAAATGGACACAACTCAAGACTAGCATCAACCAGCAGGAAGTCGGTACCTTGGACAAAAACATAAACTGGGAACTGCTATTTGGTTGAATAGAGACATGAATGGGGAACTTCTGCTAGTAGAACACGTTGACACTGCCATTCATTGATCAAATGTCTCACACTCCGCATAAGTGGTCTACAAGCCAACCAACATACAAATCTCTCCTTGCCAGAGGTGGGATATGAACTGGAGTGGCTCTGATGGTAGAACACTATTCCCAGTGCTGAGTCACTGCAGTTTGTATCCCACCTCTGGCAAGGTCAGGTTTGTCTATCAGAGCCTAACTGTGTGTCAGAGCATGAAAGTGATGCTCCCTTCCGTATTGGCAATGTGGTCCTGTTCCATCACAGGTCAGGGTTGAATTCTGGTGGCCTTTGATGTCCACCTCTGCTCCACTCTGAAGCCCATCGGATGCAGTGACCTGAACGGAATATTCCTTGTCCAGATTGACAATCTTTCACATGCATCACACACTCGAACACAACTTGGAGCAATTTGGAGCAGCGAGTGTACGTACTGCCATGTTTATGTATTTTAAACTCATACACACATTGTAGATCATGTCAAACTCCACAGAGATTGACCAAAGGCAAGGATCAAACCCATTGTCACCAGGATCACAGAGCTATGCAGATTTTTACAACACAGGAGAAGAGCCACAGTATAAACATAACCAGGCAGTAGTAGATCCCTGGAGAGTCCAGTGCAGTAGAGGCGAGGAAAATCATAAATCCCTCTTCCACACAAAAACTCTCATTTCCACAACCAGCGTCCTTAGGATTTCCACAAATGTACCAAAGGCCACAAAGATTAAGCACATTAATATCTTACTGACGAAAGTCCATCTCGCCAAACATCATTACATAATGGTGTACAAGAAAGTCTCCAGATTTCCTGTTAAGATATCCAGACTTTAACATCGTTAACCAATCTTCTCTTTCACTTGGTCAGCATGACAACAATAATCAACTTGACTTAAATTGCCTGTTAATTCTAAGAATAAGCCTCAGGAGTTTTACATGCAATTTGTGGTTCCACAGCAATGTGTAAAAAGACCAAGGAAACCTCCAACACTGAGCCAAGCTTTGGATAAACTATAACAAAGCATTTTGCTGGGAAACTACACCAAAAAGCATATAAAGGTCTTAATTTTTCCCCTTTAAAACAAAGACACACAATTAGAGGGTTGGTCAGACTCCAAATAGCTCTCCTACTTACAGGTACTAGCCACGAGAACACCCCTGCTTGAGTCTGGGGGAGAAAACACGTTAGACTTTGCCTAAAATAGAAGATCTTATCAGGATTTATTCATGGGCATCATAAATAGCTGTGTTTCATTACAGAAAGCTGCCAACACGGCATTTCTTAGTGATAAGACTTTTCAGAACACACCAGATAAGAATGACACCACACCATGTCCAAGTGATAGGGGATGAATGTCACAAGGTTGCTATGAAGATGACACAAGAGTCATGGTGTACCCGATGGTCTGAGCTATGAAATCCATGCTGAGAGAGCACACTCTTTCTCTCGCACACACAATGCGTATTCAAACATACACTCCATAGGCTGAAGTGGAGCTCTCTCTGCTGGCCAGTGTATGTACGCAACACTTAATTGCTGCAGCACTAAAGCAAGCCAGTCAATTTAGAAGGAATACTCAAAACTAACTTCCACCTCACATCTGGCTTGTTTGTTTAAATCCTAGTTTTTCCAAGATGCCAATGATGGGCCTTTAAGCAAGGTTCTCAGCCCTAAATTCTTTGGACTGTATCAATTGAAAATCTGCTAAACAGGGAACTACTCAAAGCTCCCAGCTCCTACTGCTGCTCTCAACCTTCAATAACCTAGAACAGATCAAGTTCAAGTCGATGTACAATACAGTGCAAAAGTCTTAGGCCACCATTAGATTTGTAGCTTTAGCAATGGTATAATGACCATGTATAATTATTTATCAGTCTCTTCATTAGAGTACAACCAGAAAACACAGGAAATGTGTATGCAGCATTGAAAAAAAAGGGAACAAAACTTCTATATGCTACAGTGGCACGTATTTAGTGTGACTTCCAGTTACACTAGAGCAATAGCAGCAGCTGGAAATTTGATCAGGATCACAAGTTGACCCGTCTACTGTCCGGAATGGTCTTTTTGTTATGAAAATGGTTGTGTTTTTATTCTTGTGTACATATTTCCTGTATTTTCTGTTTGCACATTAATAAAGAGACTCAGAAATAATTATATGTGGTCGTTACACCATTGCTAAAACAACAGATCTAAAGATGGCCTAAGACTTTTGAACAGTGCTGTGTTTTATGTAATTTTTTCTAACTTTCAAACACAATACAGTGCCATAGAGTAAATGTCTCAGTTTCCACCTTCCAACCCAGGTATTAACACTTGTATTTATTTATACACTTAACACTTGTTTAGTACAATATACACTGTGTCCACTTTACTATGGAAACCTGCCCTTTCACAATTGGACCTTCCCTGTATGGAGATTAGACATGTGACTCCAGAGTGCAGCACAAAGTCGAGCAAACAGTGTCATCAATGAAAGTGGTCAGAGGAGGATGTCAAGAGTCTTTGTGACAAACAGATGGTGCACAGCCAATAATATTGCAGCCATACAATGCATGTGCTCCAACTAACGTGCCCCTACACACATCTCGTCATTCCTTAGCACGGATGGCCTACAACAACAGACGACCAGTTTGAGTGCCATTGCTGTCCAAGTGAAACACAAAGGCAAGAGTGGGCAAAAGAGCACAAAACTGGATCACTGAGCAATGGAAACACATGACCTGGTCAGAGGAATCCAGATTTTGGCTGCACCATGCAACAGAATTTTGGCCCAATTGGTGAACCCTTCCAGTCAGGTCTCAACAGTTCAGGCTGGTGGGGGTAGAGTAATGGTGTGGGGAATGTTTCTTGGCACACCGTGGATCCTCTAATACATGTGGATGGACTGTTTAGACAGTAGAGCTTACATAAGCATTGTGGCTGACCAAGTTCATCCCCTCATCCTGGCAGTTGTTTATACTATGGCAGAAGGATACTTTAGCAGGACAATGCACCATGCCACAAGAGTTTTACAATCATGGATTGGTTCCAAGTACTTGACAGTGAGTTTTGCTCACTTCCATTGCCTTCACAGTCCCCAGTTCTTAATCCTATTAAGAGCATCTCCAGAGCTAGATATAACCAATCGTTCAGAGTAAGTCAGTACCTCCAACGAGTTTGCGCCAAGTGCAACTTCATGGTGAACGTCCACGGTTCTGGAGGCCAAAGGAGATCCAACACGCTACTAAACGGGACTGTGGTAGCCTAGTGGTTAAGGTACTGGACTATGAACCAGAAGGTCCAGGATTCAAAATCCCAAGCTGCCACTGTTGGGTCCTTGAGCAAGGCCCTTAACCCACAATTGCTTGGATTGTAAGACTGTACCAATTGTAAGTCGCTCTGGATAAGGGCGTCTGCCAAATGCTGTAAATGTACTAAACAGGTGGCTCTAATAAAGTGGCCATACAATGTATAGTAATATTAAAGATTTCAATAAAAATGTACAAAAAAAGATTTGTCTTTTTCAATTTTGCAATAGTTATTAGGGGCCTGCACATGGATCCAGCATTGATGGAGTCAAGAACCTTTTTATTAGTAGTTCAAAGCCTGAATCGCTGAGCCTTGCTTATTCATTAAATTCCATTAAGTCTAGTATATTTGGTGCATCCCTAGTGTTAATACTAGAGTTAATACTAGTGTCAATAAGCAAAAAGACCAAATAATTTAGACCAAAAATTGACAATTATGATGACGCGACGTGATCAAATGCAACAAACACGTCGGCTGTGTGGAAGCAGGGTTATACAGTGCCAGCGTTATTTTACACGTACACCTTCTTTTTATAGAAATGCGAATGGAATATTTATTTAGGATCACTTGAACGAAGAGAGATTTTGACCTGACTTTACTAGTGCTTCACCGAGTGTTCATCATTACCCAGTGAGTGCCCTTGCTGCCTACTTCCTATGTGGAGAGTTCTCTCTACAGCTCCCATTTGCAATGGAACCCTGAGACTGGTTACTGTGTTAAAGTTTTACAGGTCTGTATTCTAGTCTGTACTGTTTAACAAAATTTGAATCTTTCCTTAAGGCTTCTTTTTGGAGGAACAAATAAACGGGGAACGGATAAAATCTGCACAGAAGCTAATATTAGGACTAACATGGGGGAAATGTAAGCCCTTCTGTGGCTCTGTGGGTTAGCACGTTTAGCTGGTAACTGGTCATAATTAATTGATTAAAACTAGCGAGTACCTTTACATAACTACATACACATTTAACATCTGAGACACAGAACAACAGGTGCAATGTAATTCATCATTTCATTTTAAGTCTTCCAAATAGTCCTTTGCATTTTATACATATGTAGATACAAACTATTTTAAAATAATTTTAAAAAAGCATTTAGATTATTTGTTGTTATATGTATAATGCCTTATGTTTAAATAATTGTTTCATTCTTTTCAAGCAAGACAAAAATAAATTTAGGCTATTTAATTTATGCAATGGTGAAACAAGTGGCAAAATGAATTAAAAAACGCTAAAAACCATATTAGGTCTTCGGTAAAATGTTTAATTTTGTTTGGTTTCGGCCACAAATTTTAATTTCAGTGCATCCCTAATTAACACAGTAGTACTCATTTTTTCAGCACAACTAAGCTATTGCCTTTGGTAATTTGACATATGTTATGGATGCCATAGATAGAGATAAGTTTCAAAACACGTGTTCTTTTAAAACGTGGAAAGCAGTGGAGAAAGTTTACTCCATGCAATCCAAACCCAAGATCATCAAATCATGTAATTAAATAAGCTTACATTTCTCATCTTCCAAACTGAACAAACATAAACCAAACATCATTCCTAAATCCTTCACATCATGACCCAAATACCTTTCAGACATTGGCCTGAATCTTGGTAACCACTCTCATCCAGACAAACACATACACACACACACACACACTCGCACAACCACAAAAAGTCCTCCTGTGGGACTGACTGATACCCATGGGGCATTTAATCATAATACTCTGCTATTCCACAGCGGTGTTTTCTTGGAGAGTGTAAAGCCATAAATGCTGTACATTCTGCAAGTAACGCAATGACATACATGTAAACACAAACCACTTATTATATTTTGTGGGATGAAACAGCCACAATAGGAGCTTACAGGAATCAGTGATACCTTGTATATCCCAAACTAACACAGACATTAATAACTATTAATAGTAATTCAATAATAACACAGCCTGCATAGTAACCAACAACTTCAAAACACAAACCTGCCTCACATCAGCTTGAGAGAAAATGATCTGTGCATCTTCTGACAGCAAATTTATATAAGACTGGGACAGGTGTCTATTAAAGGACATTAAAAATGAAAATTTATGACATCTAGGCCAGGAGCAACCGTGGGCCATACTTTCTAGGACAGGAGAGCTAAACATAAGACAGGCGCTTCACACGGGAAATCACTGCCGGATATGTGACACTTGCACAGACTGGCTTCATTAAGGTGGTACCAAACTGTCTATTGCTGCACTTCGTATTAATGCCTGTTCCAAACTTTAATTAATACGATTACCAATCAGATTAACCAAGACTACGGTAATAGTTAGGGGTAGAAAAACTTACTACATAAAGACTTATTCGACATTCTGTTTAATCGCAATATTACAGTTTTATAAAGGGCCAGCAAAAGAGCAAGGATTCATGGTAGCCTAGCGGGTAAGGTACTGGACTATGGACCACAACGTCCAGGGTTCAAATCCCACCTGTGCCAAGCTGCCACTGTTGGGTAAGTGAATTCCCCTGCTTCCAGCTTTTTCCTCCCAGCAGTTCACTGCAGCAATAAACAGTGACAAGCAACTGGTGGCACATGTCTGAGGAGTGAGTTTTCTTATTTCTTGCTAATTTCCCCACTAATGATCTGTTTTTAGGACAATTAAAGACTTAACATTTTGCAGTTTTAGGTTTTGTCCCTTTCTGCCCAGAAGTAAACTTGTACACAATGTAATTGTAGTTGGTGTACAAGTGTAATTACACTTTAATTTGTATGCATAAATTAATCTAGCTACAACAGTCTGAACAACATCTGTTCTTCAAAATTTCAGTATGCTTTTAAAAATGGTTTTTGGCTCCTAAACATTGACTTAAAAATATACAAATGACCAGTTAAATTCAAGCTTTTCCAAAAAATGAGAAGTCTAGTATTGTGTGAACTACTGCTACTGCTAACTAAGGTCAGATTACTTTTAGTACCGTATTTTTCGGACCATAAAGCGCACCGGATTATAAGACGCGATATCAACGATCGGCTGCTAACAGATCTATTTTCATACATAAAGCGCACCGGGTTATAAGACGCATTAAATGAAACAAAACTCTTAAGTTCCGTCGGAAGCTCAGTTTGGTCTTTACCTGGCGCAGGGCGTCTTCTTGCTTCCTCCACTTCCGTACCATTGATTCGTTAATGTTGAATTCTCTCACAGCTGCTCTATGACCATGTTGTACTGCGTGACTGATAGCGTTGAGTTTGAAATCCGCTTCGAAAATGAATGAATGAATGCACGTACCCTAATGCTGAAGCACATACCGTATTACTCCGCGATGCTGCGCACTATGGTTGCCGTAAGCTTCGTAACTTACCAAGGCCGTGCTAAAACATTTTGACAGATTTATGAGCGCCGTGTACCATCTACAATCGGTTCTAGGTCAGAAGGCTCAACCAGAATTAATTCGTACATTAGACGCACCGCATTTAAAGGCGCACTGTCGATTTTTGAGAAATTTAAAGGATTTTAAGTGCGCCTTATGGTCCGAAAAATCGGTAATCACCTTGTTGTAAAATATAACTGGCTTTTTTTGACCTTCAGAGGCAAGACCTTGGTAGAAACAAATACTTAATCGACATAAAAAAAATTGTAAAGCTCCCTCTGTCCACCTAACGCAGTTATATGATCAGTTACACATTACTAAACAATTTCTACACTGAATAATTTAGACAAAAAACTATTTTTATACGTTTTTAGTCGCACAGAAGTAGAGCTATAGAGTTATACTGATCTTGTCAGTGCTATTTCACAACACCACCTGATGCTGGGATGGTCCAAGTTATATGTAACAAAGACTCCACACATTGCGACCGCAATACACCCACCAGGTCTATATTTTATTGCAGCCATATTTAGGATTTTATACCGCGCTCAGGTAGTTGATTGTCAGATAGTTGTGTCTGGCCAACACTGAATTCATGTCGAGTCAAATCAAGCCCATGTTCAGTTGTAATCCCATCATTTTACATGCGCACACAGGAAAAATTACCACAAATTACACCACACTGCTCCAAGAAAACATGTACTAGATGTGCTAGCAACACCTAAGCTTCTGCTGAACTCAAACTTGCAACCGCGGGAAAGAGAAAGAGCCAACTTCTCCTTAAGAAGAGATCTAAAGAGGGTAGAACTAAAGAGCTGGTCAAGATCAGCCACCAAGAGGGAGAAACAGTTCTAGCACAGTAGAGACTTTGAGTATTGAAGGCTGAAGAACAGGCTACAAAGACTGCTGAAAGAAATCTCTGCTACTCGTGTGTATGCATAAACATGACTTTCATTTTCCTGATGCCTCATTAATCGACTTCATGCTGAGATTTAGCTGAATTATTTAGATTTCTATTATGGGTTGAATTCATGTTTTTATCCCAGCAGAAAAATTACACTATTCTTTCGATTAATTGGCCCCAAAAGACTGTGGCTCAATGGTTAAGACTATAGGCTACTATTCAGAAGATCGGGAATTCATATACTGGTTCTGCCAAGCAGTGGGCTCATAAGCAAGATTCCTAACCTTCAACTGCTCAGCTCAGTCTCTCTGGATAAAGCCATCTGGTACTTGTAAAGACAACATGTATTTGATTTTAACATCTTTATGAAGTTCCTGCATCTAATTCTAATGTTATCACAAATAAAAATACCATGTTATTACATTTTTAAAATACTTTGATATGGCATTTTGTGTAGACAGGTAGCTGTGGTGGCTCAGAGGTAAGAAGCAGGTGCTGAAACACCAGTTCCACTGAGCCTGGGTTTGAACTCGACTTTGATCATGATCTTCTTTGGTCTTCATGAAGTGCAAAGATTTTAGGTGTACTTTGTGTCTGCTGTAGTATGAATCCTTATCCACAAAGATTCAAGCAAGTAATTTCACCGGTGCTCTCACGATTTTGATCCCACTGTATCAAGTGAAAAAATGTGATAGGTTCTCACTAAAGTACCCCAGAAAAAAGTGTCATCACTTAAAAGTCTTGAATGTGAGTTCAGATGAGTTCTCCCCAATTTCTCAGTGGAATCAATATCTTCTCAGCTGAGGTTTGAAAAAATGCAGGTTATGGATGAAGCAGGCTTCTAAGTTTTGTACAGTTGAAGATACTCATCCAGAGGGTATGAATTGGCAGTTACTGTCAGAACAAATCCCAGAAAAAGGAAACATGTGGACCACCTTTTTGCATACATGCCCAAAAATATGTATCATAATTTCATAATTTGACTGTTCTATATCATTAACACCAGTGCTTAATTGGAGCTGGATTCTGACGGACCTATATCCGGTTCTTCTCATATTTGGATTGCATGCATTCTGAGACTTACATGGATCTGGCACCTCTGCGAGTTCATACAGTCATTGACAAAAAAAAAAAACGCACCTGGATAGAAATGTCGGATTGCTACCTTCATTTGCAGTGTTGTCACAAACAAGAAACCTGGACTGCTATATACTAGAACCATATCGTCTCTAGCCATTAATCCAGGTTCTGTTTGGGATCTCACAACAGTCGGGTACAAGTATTGAGGTCTCATGGTGAGTGCTTCAATCCTGCCTTTGCTGTGGAGCGACACACTGTTCAGCTGCTGGTGTGATGATCTGGGGAGCCATCGCAAATGACAGTCGTTCATCCCTAGTAGTGATACGAGGAACACTAACACTTCAGCGATATGTGCAGGACACTCTGCGACCACGTGTTGCCTCTCATGTCAGCGCTTCCAACTGCCATTTTTCAGCAGGATAATGCTCGCCCACACACAGCAAGGGTTTTCCAGGAATGCCTCCACCAGATTTAACACTTTCTTGGCCTGCCCAATTGCCAGATTCATCACCAATCCATTTATGGGACCAGCTGGGACGCCATCTTCGGCAGCCTACCAGTGTGCAGGATCTACAGGCTCAGCTGTTGGCAAATGTGTCACAGGATACCATACGGATCCTGTATGCCTCCAAGCCCAACTGGATCTTGCATCTTGAATCATCTTGTATCCAGGCTAGAGGCGGCCCAACAGGGTAATTAGAGCCTCCTGTCAATTGTGCAGTTTTCCTCAATAAATTTATCCTTTTGCTCTCATATTGTAATCGCTTACATAATTCATCATTAGAATCATACATATAAAGTTTCATTTGATTCTAACTACTCTTTTTTTTGTTATTGATTGCATCTGGGTGGTCAATGAGTATATATGAATAAATAAAATGAAAATAAGCAATACTAATAAACAAATTTTAATTAAATTATACTTTTTTGTGTGTAACGTCCTTTCAAAAAACCCAAAACCCAAATGGCTCTTTTTTTTTTGGAAGATTTGGAAATGGTGAAAAGCTAAACTGATATATACATTTCAATTTTACTGTTATCAAGTACTGATTAAAACTGGCTTCTATCTGGTCTGTGTAGCCAATCTTAAAGCCCTCAATGCTTAGGGACTCTCTTCAGTGTCCAGAGACACATTAACATGAAAGGAAAAGAAACAGGCCATTAGTGTATGAGAGGACAGAGGAAATCCTTGCAAAGTACAGCGTAAAGGACAGAGAGAAGTAGAGAAGCCTGCAGGCAGGTGCAGAGGATCTAGAGCAGCGATCAACCCTATCCTTGCAGATCTAATGATTCCAGTCTCAAATTGTAAAACCTGCTCCAGCTCATCATTTAAATTTGATTAGTTGGATCAAGTTTGCGAGTTTCAGCAGTATGGGTGGTGATCATTGCTTTAGAGGAACTACAGCAGGCAAGAAACAGACAGAGAGCAGAATTTACCGGGTTCCCTGTAGTCATGGCAGACAGCAACCACTGTCTCCATTTGTCCTTGCCTGGGTCGCCGTTCTCCTCCACACTTTTCTCAGGCTGGAACAGACAGAGCCCATGGATCACACACTAACAGGTGATAGCACCTATAACGCTAGCGGTTGGGGCCTCCAGCCAGGCAACGTCGGAGCATCACAGGATATGGGTGAACAGATTTCACCTTGGCCTCCAAACGGCTGCTCATCTCTCTCTACCTATCTCACTTTCACTTCCTCATCTTCACCTTCTGCCTTTGCATAACCTATACTCAGAGCAGTCCACCAGTGTCCCAATATCTGGTGCCAAATGCCTGAAGCTTGGGCATCACAGTGGGCTTTGCTGCCAGCATGCAGGGTTTGGCACCAGCCCTCTACCCATAAGTCCTCGTTCTGTTTCCTAACGGGAAAAATAGCTATATGATGTAAATGCTGCTCTCTTCAGTGAGCGTTCTGCACAGAGCAAAACCTATTCAGTCAGTCATTATTCAAAACAAACCACGGTAGATTTCAAGGGCACCACATCAAAGGGCCCCTTTGAAAGTCCTGAGTCAAGAATCTTAAAAAGAGAAAATTTATGGTTTATAGGAACCAATAAGTGACAGTGATTCAGTGGTTTAGTCTGTAAGCGCCCTACCCACCTCACTTTTGTTCTTCTTCCTGTTTCTTCTCTTCCTCTGCCTCTTCTGAAGGAGCAAGGTCTCGTATTTAGGTCTGGGGTGCTCCTGTGGGTGAGAAACCAAAATATTTACCTCGCATTTTGTGACACTCTGGCTTATTGGCAAAATTCCATTTGGAGGAATTTCAAACGGGTTCAAACCACAGCAACTCAAGACCACAAACCACGTGAAAGCTACAGAGGGGGGTGTTCATCAATAAAAAAGAAAATCAAACCTTTGCCCGTTCCTGCCAGGGAAGATTGCATTTGCAAAGAGGAGAGGGGAACATTGTAAATCAAATTAAAACTAGGTACATGTCTCAAACAAGGAGCAGTTTAGTCTTTTATGTCTGAGAGCACTAGTGAAAATGTGTATAGTTTTTCAAAAATGTTAAATCTTAGAAAAAATATGTTGTACAGTCCTGCTTTTGTTGTATTGACAGCATGCACTCAAGCTGCATGGACTCCACAAGTTTGTGCAAGATCTGATATTCCATAATATCCCAGCATGGTTTCACAAAATTTCTGGAAACAGCCATTTCTGAAGACCTTGATTCAAAGCCTAGACTGTGTTGGCAGACGGTTAAAGAACCCTGCAATGGACTGGTGCCCTGGTCAGGGTGTATCTACCTGCACCTAGTGAATTCTAGGAGAGGCTCTGGGTCCCATTCTCCCATCCAGTACATGCTATTGACTCCTCTCCCCTCTCTGGGATAGGCTCTGGACCCAGGCAAGCCTGAGCAGAATAAGCAGGGATAGACTAGGAAAATGAGGATGGGATTATTATGTTCAATTTTCAGCTCCTGGTCTGGGTCATGGGCAGGTTCACAGCCCATCCTAGAATTCACGGTGTCCTGGCAAATGTATACCTTGAACTGATGCCAGTCTATCAATGGTGCATCGTCTGTGCCCGCTCCCCTATCCAGCCTTCTATCCCTCAGACACAGCTAATTAGGTGTCTGTATGACACCTGACCCGGCCAGAAGGCACAACCAAGAATTGCCACTATTTTAAATATAGACGAATGAATCTTATGTTTCTCATTATGATATTTTCAGCTTATTTCTAGGTTTTGACTCACGTGCTCAATATAAAATAATTTTTTCTGGTAAATATTAACTAGTAGACAATTAAATTAGTTAGTAATTAGTGAGATTATTTTCCTTAAAATGACATCAAGAATAATTAGTGCAACATTCTAATACTTTACATGTTTTTAAGATTTTGGAGTGTAAATTCTAAATGATATTCATTTGTTTCATTAACAGCAACATGGAATAAAACCATCTAGCATCTGCATCTAGAGATCATTAAGGAAATGTGCCACTTAAACAGCCCTTGGTCATGTCATAAAATGTTATTTGTAAGTGCAAGTCACACCTCTTCTTCCTCCATTCCAGTCATATTCCAGCTGTAATTCAGACTGTTCTGCCTGCGCTTCCAGTGCTCCAGAAACATGACCGCTATACAAGGGGTCATGGAGAAAGAAGAAAGAAAAAAAGAGATGAGCTTACTCTTCAAACATATTATATACAACGATAAAAAGAGATATCCACTCAAAGTCAACAAGCGATGTTTGAAATGTCATCCATTATAAATATAATCTGTCTGGACTCTTTCCGGATATCATTACTAATCTGTATTACCAAAGTCAGCCCATTCACCTTGGATGAAAACTAGGGAAATGTTTACTCAATACGAAAAGCACAAACAAACATAAATGAATGTCAGCTTCTCCAGGTGCATGTCTATGGAAATACAATACATGCACGTGCATCAACGGTCTGTTGTCGACCACCGCGGTGGGTACGAGGATATCAGAAATAATGCATACGCTCTGTTACCACACAGCAGTGAAAGGCAAAGTGCTTTTACAAAGGCGGCATGAGAAAAGGCCGATGACGAGAAGCCCGTGCCCACATAGCCGCTGAGAGACCCAGGTAACATTACACCCAGACTGCTAATCTCCCACACATACTGTACACACGCAAGGCTTTATCTTCATCACCATAGAGACGCACACACAGATCTGCTTACTAACACAGTACATCGCGGCTCTCGGATCCATCAGAGCAAGGGAATGCTAAGGTACAGTGATCATGAATTGAATCACCTAATGTTCTACACTGAATCACATTATATTCAACAAAGAGGTTCATTATATTGTGCACTGAACCACATTATATTCTACAATGGGACCGCATTAAATTTTGCACTGAACCACATCATATTCAATATATACTGTACTAAACTTGTCTGCATTATAGTCTACATTAAACTGCATTATATTCTACTTGAATTGCGTTACATTCTACACTGATCTGCACTATGTTCTACATTGAACTTCATTATATCCTTTAAAGAATCACATTATATTCTACATGGAGCTGCATTATGTTCTATATGAAACTCCATGATATCTATGTTGAACTTCATTGTGTTTTACATTTTTATATATATATATATATATATATATATATAATATATATATATATATATATATATATATACTCAATGTAGAATATAATGTGGCTCAATGTAAAAATATAATGTAGTAGATATGTATATATGTATATATATACACGTGTATATATATATATATATATAATATATATAATATATATATATATATATATACGTTATATATATATGTATATATACGTAAATATATATATAAATATATATATAAAATATATTATAATAAATATATATATATATATCATATAGTATATATTTTTTTTTTTTATATATATATACATATATACAGTATATATACATTATATTCATACTATATTATATATATATATATATATATATACCACCATATATACACATATACGTATATATCATATATATATACACGTATATATATCTATAGTATACACGTATATACGTATATATATATACACACATATTATATATATATATATATGTATATATATATATATATATACACGTATATAAGTATAGATATACATATATATATATATATAGTATATATATACATACATAGATACATACAGATATAGCGATAGAGTAGAGATAGAGAGAATAGTATGACACACAGTAGCCGGAGATATATACATAGAGAGAGAGAGAGGTGGAGAGATACGGAGATATAGACAGAGAGGGAGAGATAGGTTAGAGACACATAGACATATACATCTATGTATAGATATAGATATATAGACATAGAGGGATACAACATACACACACACATATATATATATATAATATATATATATATATATATATATATATATTGCAGTAAAATATAAACAGGGGCCTTAATACTCAATCTACATTGAACTGCATTACATTCTACATTGGAGCAGCACTATATTCTGTAGGGGATACAGGGCACTGCCACTACCATTACAGGAGTGGTGAACGTGCATGTTGCTGTTCTGGAACTTTGGTAGAAGATGCCCTCTGAGCAGCGAGGGTGGCAGAGAGGTACAGTGCAAGCTGGTTTGTTACTACTGAAGAAACTATATTTCCCAGAATTCCCAGAGGCTAATCAACATCTGTCCAAAAATAAAGTTGAACATATTTAACTGCTTAACTGCACTTCTAAAACTGTGGATGACAATGGTAATTGTTCATCCCTTTGTGTGTGTTTTGAGAAAAAAGTAACTGATAAAAAGATTACGTCGTTGAAACATAGAAAATTCTGAAGGTTTCAAAACATTTCAAGCTCAACTAAGACATACTGTATACATGAATACTACTACATAAGGCAGGTCTTTCCTCCCCTCAAGCTCCCCGGCGGTCTAAAACCCCCAGGCATTTCTGTAAATTAGTCTGCACTCATCCACTTAATGATCTGCACTGAACCATATGTTGCACTGAACCACATAATATTCTGCATTGAACCAAACTTTATTCGGCATTAATCAAAGCTTCACAAATGGCTGTTGACATTTGGCCAGTTCAAGAAGAAGTAAAATAAAAAAATAAGACGCACACTTACCCCAGAGAGACATAAAGATGGCAAAGAAGACAGTGGCTGGGTTATCAAAAAGGTGGCTGGCACGGGCAGTGCCACAGGCCGTGTTCAGCTTCCAATACTCGCAAACACCATCGCAGAGTGGGCACATGGTGAAGTTCTTGTTCTCATCACACATCTCCTGACTGGCAGAACCCAAAAAGCAGGCGTAATCAGTTCAACAGTATATTCCTACGCTTAGTCATCATGAACTGCCAAAGGAAGTAGTGAATCATATACGGCTGCAACCATATGCATCATAGATAATTAAAAAAATAATCTACAACTTGACCCGATATGCCATATAAATGAATTCTGAGCAAAAACATTTTACTTTGCAAGCTTCTCATTTTGATACGAGTCACATTGTGACTCATGCTGACATTTTCTAAACATCATATTCATTGGTGAGAGTATGGCATGTTTAGCCAAGCCAGTTTAAAATGCTCATTTACATTTTTACATTTACAGCATTTACAGCATTTAGCAGACGCCCTTATCCAGAGCGACTTACAATTGATACAGACTTACAATCCAAGCTATTGTGGGTTAAGGGTCTTGCTCAAGGACCCAACAGTGGCAGCTTGGCAGAGGTGGGATTTGAACCCTGGACCTTCTGGTCCATAGTCCAGTACCTTACCCGCTAGACTACCACAGTCTCATAAATACATGTAAGTGCAAAGACAGTGTGACAAAATGAATTATACATATTCAGCTGTGGTGTTAGTGAGCTTTTGTTAAAGTTAATGATGTATATCAGCATAATTGGCTCTGGTCCATTACTGCATCTGATTCAGGTTTTATCATTTCTTACCAATCAAAGAACAGTTCTAATTAAATTCCGGTCTCTTTTTTCCATTAGCATGTTAAGGTACATTCATTGGCGTACACAGACTTTATTGGATTTATTTGTTTACTTAACATCACATCAGCAATGGCTATGGTTCACAGGAGCCAGGTTACATTGATACTAGTCAGACCTATTCATACTGGGCTAATTTAGAGCAACTAATTAACCTTACACAGTAGTACCTCGGTTCTTGAGCACCTCAGAACTAGTCAAGTTCGGTTCTTGACACTTTTTTGAATAGAAAACTTTGTTTCGGTTCTTGTTTGATTATCAGTATCATTGGAGGAACACGACTCGTTTCATCCGAAACTCGATTCACGATTCAGTACACAGTGATTCAGTGATTGAGATTCACAGTAGCCCTTGCTCAGCTTTATTTTTAAGGTTCTACAGTACTATATTTTTAGATACATGAGAGCACTTTATTATAAAATATGCTTTGTTAATGATTTTAGACAACTGTAGGTTAATGTATGTGTTAATGGCTCTGCACTAAACAGGACAGACTATATTAAACTCCTTGGTTCGTAATATATTTAACTTACGATGCATTTGTCGGAACATAACCCTATCATAAATCAGGGAGCACTTGTACAATACAACTCCATAAACTCCAAACACAGAATCTGAGGTCAGGATCAAAAAAGGTCGCCAAATTGATTGACTTTTTTTACTTAGTGGACTGTCTTAATATAGCTTGCATAAAACAAAGTAAATCACATTTGGACTTGGACGACTGAGGCCTTTGATTAGAATACCATAATGTAAAATTATTGTGTAACCCTATTACGGAATTATCGTGTAACTCTTTTACGGTATTATTGCATAACCCTATTACGGCATTATTGTGTAACTCTATTAAGGCATTATTGTGTAACCCTGTTGTGCAGGACATGAGAATCCAGGCATAGATCCAAACTCCTCTGTGTCACTAAAGCTCATCTCTGTTCACTTCAAGGGCAGTGGTAAGAGCTCCTGTCTGCTACACGGCACCTGACCAAAATAATGTGATTGTGCAAAATCCCCATACTACATGTGTAGAGGTTTGATGCCGAGGTTAGCAGAGCATCACTGTTTTACACCCCTGAGTTTCTCAGGTAGAACTGCTACACTCTGTCAGTTCCACGCCTACACACCTCTTTCCTGGAGCCCAGTGGGCATGTGTTATGCCATACCTAGGCACGTTGGAGTCGATAGTGAAGCAGCCATACAGGAACACGATAATGCCCACGAGAGACGCCAGGGCCAACAACTGCGTGTAGACGCCAAGCCAGGCGAAGTACAGGCCTATCTTCTCCCCAAAGTATTTCCTTAGTAAGAGCAAAAGGAAGACCCTTCAGAAAACAAGGCTACATTCTTTAACAAGGGTAGGTATTTGTTATCTATGGATTTCCAATAATAATACCTCCCAAGTGTGGAAAAATTGGAGATTATCTTAGATTAGATTAGAGATTAATGGGAAAGATGTGAGCTTGAAAATAAAAAAGTAGACAGCAAATAATTAATGATTAATTATTAATTAGTAATTAATTAATAGAAACAGAATTATAAAGTCATGTTTAATTGATTTCATTATATTTTTCCATTTATAGTGCAAAATGGTTAATCAAATAAATTAAACCTAACCTAATGACTTTCTCCATTTATAGGGCGAGTGGAAAATGCTTAATTAGAAAGTTATGTTTAATTTATTTGATTAACCATTGTTCACCTTACTCTATAATCCCTTTGACTCAGACAGCCTGTGACATTTGTCATTTTGAGCTCTCTAAGTGTACAGTGGGCACCAAAAGTCTGAGGCCATTGCTTCTGTTTTTGCATTTTCTTAAATAAAATATCATGTTTTTCAGTACGAATAATATAATCAGCATAACAATTTGCATGAAGTGTTGAATCTTTGGTCCTCCTTTTGCTGTAATGACAAGACGCATTCAAGCTGGCTTGGATTCCACAAGTTTGCTCAAAATCTGATGATTCATGTCATCCCTGTACAATTACACAATATTCCAAAGAGTATCTTGCGCTGTAACTGAATTCTTGGCTTTCTCGGTCTTCAAGTGCCCCCATAAATGTCCGACGGGGTTTAGGTCAGGTAACTCTGGAGAACAGTCCATGAGGGTCAGCACTCCTTGATCTCCCGGAAGTAGTTGTTCTTAAGATTTCAGCCATTATGTTTTGGCTCATAATCCTTCTGCAGTATAAATCCTTCTTTGTATAGATCCAAAGAAGCATTTTCACCAGTGGTCTCAGACTTTTGGCCCTCACCGCATCTCATTGGGCCAGTGTGTGTAACAATGTGTACCTGATCAGATCGACAGGCTGATATTTGTAAAACGCTCCGTATCTTGCCCACTCGTCATGTAAAAGCTGAATTTAAAAAAATCAAAAAAGACTTCAGAGTTTATGCCTGTAATAGATGTGTTTTTCGACTCCAATAAACCGTCTACTCACCTGTCTCTCATTCTTCTTTTCAGCTTGCCTGCTGTCCTTGAAGTCTCCCTGTAAGTATATGATACATTAACAATGTTCCAAGTACTGGTACAGTATTTGGGTCATGAATGGGAAAACGCTGAAGGAATTTGACTCACATCATGCAAAGGGAAGGCAGAGTCATACACCCCTTTTGCTATTAGTGTGGTGATGCCTGCAGGTACAGAGAAAAACCATCACGTGTTACCACCCGCCACCTCGGGGACAACCGTCTGAGTGGCAGGTCAGGCCTGGTTTCACGATGTGAATTCAGCACAGAGGCTTTTCAAAATGGATGGAGGTTGGCATGTAGAACACATACTTTAATCAAAGTAATTAATCAGTCCTCAAAGGAACAACATGTACACGCCACCGATTAGCACTCTATTAATAAGGTGGCTCCCTAGCAACAAGCAAGAGGGACCACCAACCCCCCCATGGACCCTACTTCACTTCCAATCTTGGGATTACGTGTCCCACTTTCGACAGCAGAGGAGACTGAGCGCATGAGAATAACGTGAGGCCTCGCAGTCTGTTAGCTAGCCTCAATCCCCCTCTTTAGCTGGGCAGGGCGGCGGCGTCTGCTGAGCATGAGAAGTCAGGAGAGAATGTATGGAAAGACCTCTCCGGCACCTGTTCCAACCAGCATCTCTCGAGCCCAGTGGAGCTCTCATCTCAGGCCTGGCTTTCCCCAGGAGTCCCCGCAAACACTTTTCCATTGCATGGTTATGCCTTGTGATGATTTACTAACCAATAGTTTGGCAGGTCGTGTTGGCAGGCGGTGAGTCTGAGGGATTCGTACACCATGGGAGGAAAGGAGGACGGAGAGAGCGAGAGGAGGAGGGCGGGAGAAAGAGAAGGGAGAGACAAACAGAAAAATCGTCTTGGAAAAGTCTATAGGGGGAGGTTCTCTCAGTAGTTTAATACATCCCCACGACGAGTACAGTCCAATCCAAGTCGCTGGTTAAATAAACCGCATTAGTAATCACGCAGCTCCCACCATAGTTAAACCAGGTCGTCAACTCCAAACATGCCTTTGAAGATAGCACACGGACAACATTTAATCTGAACACCAGGGAAAGCAGGACTCACGATACAGACTCCTCGGTTGGCGTTGTCAAAAAGGTGTACTTACACTCGATGTGTAACTGTAAAAAAGAACCCACAAGTCAAAATGAAAGTCATGAGTCAGGCTTTTTGATTGTTTTTGAGTGGCTCAGCCGGCCTTTTGGCACTAAGAGAAGTCTCGTTAAATCCTGCTCCCCCCAACCCGTCACTATTCCCCGGAGATTCCTCACAGATGGAGCTTGTCCCGGGAGAAGCTGTGAGAGAGGAACTTGACGCGGCTATCCTGCTGCAGGTGGGGGATGTTGGGCTGGAATGGCTGGTTCAGCTTCTTCCACACAGTGTTCATGGTTGCAGACAGACCCTTCTCCTCCTTTAGCTCATAGCTCTGGAGACATAATAAAGCATAGTTTGAGGACAAAGACAGACTTGCATACAGTATGAAAACCAAGGATATATACCAGAGGGTTTCTGCCAAATGACCAAACATAAATGTGTTACACTAATAATGTGGCTTTAAAGTTTGAAAAGGCCAAAAAAAGCTGTGTAAAGGTTTAAATATTTAGGAAGAAAAAGAAAGATTGTAAAACTAATCTAAAGCTAAACAGGAAGAATTGTAATACAGTGGTACCTCAGTTCTCTACCACCTCAGAACTTGTTGAATTCTGTTCTTGACCCATGTTGACTAGAAGAATGTCTCAGTTCTCGTTGGTTGCTCGATACTCGGCGCACTTGCTTAAACTTTTATGAGTGGAGCCACGTGGCTCGCTTCAGCCGAAACTCGATTCAGTACACAGTGATTCAGTTTCACAATAGAAGTCAGAGAATACATTTTTATCATGTTTTTCTTTATTTTTACATCTGCAGTACTGTATTATTAGTGAAAAAAGTCTCCATGGGTCCTAAAAAGGTTAGTTTATAAGAGCCAACCGAAAGTAAAACAGGAACTGAATGCTCCAGAACACAGGCTGCAGTTAGCTTAGCAGCTATGATAGCGCCTGGAGTTCATCTATAGAGTAAGTGTTGCTTGTACTTTTCACTTTCAATCCATTACTCACTAAATTACATGAGATTTTTCAACACTTTATTATAAAATAAGCTTTGTGTAAATGATAATATCATAATATCCTTTCCATATCTCAGCTATGATACAGTATAGACCCCCCTACCCAACACTTGTTAAAATCCTCAGTTCATGATGTATTTAACTTATGATGGATTTGTCCCCGTCGTAAATCAGGGAGCACCTGTACAATACAACTCCATTAATACATATAATGCCTTACTGTATAAAATACAGTGTGGATTTTCTGGGTGTCTGTAACGGATTAATTCAGTTTACATTATTCCTTATGGAAAGAATTTGCTTGGTAGTCGTCGTTTCGGTTCTCAACAAGCCTTCCTAAATAAATTAATGACGAGAATCAAGGTACCACTGTACTAAGCATGTGCTCAAACATGATAGTAATCTGAAATCTACGACAAATCTAAAATATTTAGCAGTGTCATCAAATATGTCATGAAGCAGCAACCATCAGCCAAAAAATCTGTCCTGTTTACAACAGATATCATCAAGAATGGAGGGGATAATTATTAGTTATTTTAAACTAATAATATCTTAAAACCAGGGTTGTCAAGGTTCCAATACAATTTACCCCATTACATTTATTTAAAAGTTTGTAAACTCTTAATTATGTAACTGGACCTCAGGTCCCTAAGGGGTTCAAGATGCGTCATCTGTAGTCTTGTGTTATTCCAGCAGCATAACGCATCATGTCACAATGCTCAAATCATCTCAAACCAGTTTCTTGAACATGACAGTGAGTTCATTGTACTCAAATGGTCACCAGAGCCACCAGCCACCAGAACTAAATCCTAAGAACTAAAGATAGATCCGCATCATTGATATGCAGCACACAGATCTGCAGCAACTGCTATCATCTCACTATGGACCAAAATCTCTGAGAAATGTTTCCTGCACCTTGTTGAATCTATGCCATTAAGAATTAAGGCAGTTCTGAAGCCAAAAGGGGGTTCAACCCGGTACTAGCAAGTTGTACCTAATAATGTGGCCAGTGAGTGTATGTTTACCGCTGTTTTAGTCATTATTTACTTATTATAACATCAATAAGTTAAGTTAATTGGTTTGTCAATTGACCTCAGTGGGTTTAAAATGATTCTAAATCACACTTTGTTTCATTGTTGTTTTCCACATTTTAACCCCACTGTTCCCTAGTCAGGGTCTAAGGGACTCTGGTGTCTGTTGTTGAAGTGGGTGTAAGTGTGCCCTGGGCGGAATGCCAGTCGCAAATATTAAGTAGGGGTCACTGCTGCACCGGCGGGGGATAATTCCCTGACAGGACACCCCTCCTTCAGGCAGAGCCAACTGTAACTGCGTGTGGCACCTGACCCAGATGGAAGACACAGCCAGGACTCGAATGGGCATACCTGCAGTGGTAGGCTAGTCTATTACTCCAGATTGTCATGGAACCTAATTTTAAGCTCAGTAATATCTACAAAACAGTCAAAAAGAATGTACTGTGAATTTTCATAGTAAAACTGTGAATTGCTTGACAGTTTTAATATGAACTTTCACAGTTTGACCATGAAGTTCACAGTTCTACTATGAATGTTTGATGGTAATTTGGCCACTTCAAATTTGTACTGTGAAATTTCATAGTATAACTGTAAACTTGGTGGACTATGAACTGACCATGAATTATTTCACAGTTGTACTATGAATTTTGGTAATAATTTGGCCACTTCATGGTTCTACTGTCAAATTTCACAGTACATTTTTTCCTGGATTGGTAATCCGTTCCAGAAGGCATGTTGAGTGCTGAAAATGACGAGTACTGAGAGAATTTTTCCAATAAGGAATAATGTTAATGGAATCATCTGTTCCAATCCCCCAGAAAATCCACATTATGTAAGGAATTATATGCATTAATGGAGTTGTATTGTACAATTACCGTATTTTTCGGACCATAAAGCGCACCGGATTATAAGGCGCGATATCAACGATCGGCTGCTAACGGATCTATTTTCATACATAAAGCGCACGAAATGAAACAAAACTCTTAAGTTCCGTCAGAAGCTCAGTTTGGTCTTTACCTGGCGCAGGGCGTCTTCTTGCTTCCTCCACTTCCGTACCATTGATTCGTTAATGTTGAATTCTCTCGCAGCTGCTCTATGTCCATGTTGTACTGCGTGACTGATAGCGCTGAGTTTGAAATCCGCTTCGAAAATGAATGAATGAATGAATGCATGTACCCTAATGCAGAAGCACATACCGTATTACTCCGCTATGCTGCGCACTACGGTGGCCGTAAGCTTCGTAACTTACCAAGGCCGTGCTAAAACATTT
>JAJAGP010006277.1:0-23267 GCA_025084515.1 Ancistrus triradiatus | reverse complement strand
TAGCCTTTGTTACTTTGGTCCCAGCTCTCTGCAGATCATTCGTCAGGTCCCTCCATGTAGTTCTGGGATTTTTGCTCACTGTTCCCATTTTGACGCCATGGGATGTGATCTTGCGTGGGGCCCCAGATCATCAATCGTCTTATGTCTTCCATTTTCTTACAATTGCTCCCACAGTTGATTTATTCACACCAACCTGCTTGTCTATTGTAGATTCACTCTTCCCAGTCTGGTGCAGGTCTACAATTTTCTTCCTGGTGTCCTTCGACAGCTCTTTGGTCTTGGCTGTGGTTGAGTTTGGAGTCTGACTGTTTGAAGCTGTGGACAGGTGTCTTTTATACAGATAACGAGGTCAAACAGGTGCCATTGAAACAGCGTGCATGGAGGACAGAAAAGCTTCTTAAAGAAGAAGATACAGGTCTGAGAGAGCCAGAAATATTGCTTGTTTGTGGGTGAGCAAATACTTATTTCCACCATTATTTACAATTAAATTCTTTAAAAATCCTACAAAGTTTTTCTCATTTTGTCTCTCAGTTAAAAAGTGTTCCTATGATCAAAATTACAGACCACAATCAGTGACTGAAGAAATACTTTTTAGCCCCATTGTACAATCATTCAGAGTGCGGACACGAGAACTCCATCAGTTCTAAGAACTATGAGAAAGTTTGTCCAGTGCGAAAACACCTGTTCTAAGCAACCCATGTTGAACTGCATCTACATTACGCCACACTGCTCAAAATACTGTTTGGCATACCAATACTGCATGCAGAACAGAGCAAAATATTTCGTTTACTACTCAACATTATGCAGTCACCAAATAATGCGCTTTCCTTCTAGTCACAATTCCAAATGATTATTATTTAAACTACACATGCATAACCATTTTATCAGCCAAGAATGTCATAAGTGCAGCCATTGTTTTAGGGCCCACAGCAACCATGCCAAAACCATGCTTTTGTTTTGGTAAATCATTAATAACTCTGTATCCTATTACTTTTATCCATGGTGGACCCAACAACTACTAAATGTATGACATTATATAGACTTGTTCACTTGATGGTCCTGGAGTCTTTAGCATAAATGTTCTATTTTCGCTTGTACTACATTAGTTCACTGTTCATTTCTCATGTTAAGAGCTTGTAGCTATTACACAATGTGATCACATTTCTGTACTTGCTGTAGATCTTTAGTGATAAGAATAAGTCCTAGCTGACAAAACGAGGGTAAGTACACAAGTGTTTCAAATAATTATTTCTCTCCAGACACTGGAACTGTCTCTTTACTCTTTAACATTTATTAATCATGCACAGTCTTGGCTGAAAAAAGCACCCATTTTGACTGGTAGCATAAATCTATTAAGTGAATATCAGAAAAGCAGGATTCCCCCTCTTCTTAAGCATGACCCCTCTGCTTATCCATGAGCAGAAGTAACATTTCAGGAAATGCTTCTTACCTAATTGAGCCTGGTTCAAATCAGCCATCTGTATCAATGCACTGTCTTTTTTGTTATAGAGGATCTTCACACGCTGCACATCACCATATACACCTGGATTATAGCAAGAACCAGCAAGAGAGGCAGGAGGAGGAGGATGAGGGGGAGAGGGAGCAACAGTTAGCCTTTAACAGAGTGAAACTTGGAGTGGAGAGATAGACTTATCATAAGCAAGAGAGACGGAACATCCTCCTAATGAGGAAAATTAACTAGTATGAACAGAAGGAAGAGATTCTGAAATACCCTCAAATAAAAACAAAAATACATTTAAAATAAGCACTGAGATGAGAGTACATGCAAAAAAAATCATGCATGCATTAAAGTAAATCCAAAAGCACTTCAAAAGACAGAGGGAAAGGCTTAAACTTAAACTAAATACAACAAAACTAGCACAGTAAAAAGCAACAAATGTATTTCTTAAATTAAAAGATCAAGTAAAAATACTGGTGGCAAATTCAAACAAATCTAAAACAAACAAACGAAAAAGGTAGAGTGCTAACAAGAACATACCGAAGAGGGTAAACAGACTTTGGGGCGTAACCATCTTTAGAAGGAGAGAAGAGCAAGCAGCGTGAGACAGGTAGAGAGAAGAGTCGAGGAAGAACGGAGATGAACAGATCATCCATAACGAGGGTGGTTTCCCGCAGAATGGTGAGGTGGTCATGGATCATGGGTCAAGGCAGTTAATTGGGGGCAAATTCATCCGAGGAACATATTTGTTCAAGCAAAGAGCATGAACAGTGAGGTGTGGCCGGGGTGGGGTAGAATTGGGAGAGGCAGATGGGTGTGATAAGAAGGGGAATTAAAGAAAAAAGGGGACAGGGGTTGAAAATGGGTAATGATTGGGAAGAGGGAGGGGGGGAGGGAGACAAATGCAGAATAAAAAAATAAATAAATAAAAGTGAGGGACAAAAATATACAATACAGGTCAGTACACAGGAAATGCAGGAGTTTGGTCAGAATATGGTTCTACGCATTTCTAGATTACATAAGCAAATAATTGTGCCAATGTGGTAACCCAGCATTAGGACAGGAAACATTCACCAGAAAATAAAAGCAAGTAATAACAACATTATAATGGAAAGAGAAAAAAGCTTGCCGCATTATGGAAGAGCAGAGAAGCGTCTTAATTGTTAAACATGAAATTTAATTAACATGCATTAGGTGGTGACCAGATTTCTTGTGACTACCATGCTAGTGTGAACCAGAAAACCACCTTTCACAGTTATGGCATGAACAGAGAAAGCCATGGTTGACCTGGCAAACACACAAAGTCATAACTACAAAGTTTAACAGTAAATTCCAAAAGACAGGCAAGTTGCCACTTTTATATCTAAGGCAAAATTCAGAATCCTAATTGAGAGAGACGAGCTTAGACAATGGCAGAGAGAAAGAGAAATGTGACTCATAACAGAATACAGGTATGCGCCGTTTAACATCCATCCAGTCTACGCCCATTCGCTTTGACATCCATGGATTTAATTTCTTACTATATAAATATTACAATTTAACTCCAAATATTGCAACTATAAATGGACTCGGCAAAGGCTGTCCTGTGCTGCCTGCCATGATTTTAGAGTATGCAGTACAGTACTCAATTCTAATTACTACATTTTACTTAATAATCATTACAGATTCCTATGTTAATTGCTTATTCATTTACTGCCAGTGTATAATATTTTGTTGCACTCCAGTGCGGTGCATTTTGCTGCTTCTCAGCAGTATCTTGATGTGTTCCAAGATACTTTTTTGTGCAAGTTACCGTATTTTCCGGGCTATAAAGCGCACCGGGTTATAACGCGCAATATCAACGATCGGCTGCTAACGGGTATATTTTCATACATAAAGCGCACCAGGTTATAAGACGCATTAAATGAAACAAAACTCTTAAGTTCCGTCGAAAGCTCAGTTTGGTGGCCTTTACCTGGCTCAGGGCGTCTTCTTGCTTCCTCCACTTCCGTACCATTGATTCGTTAAATGTTGAATTCTCTCGCAGCTGCTCTATTTCCATGTTGTACTGCGTGACCGATAGCGTGGAGTTTGAAATCCGCTTCGAAAATGAATGAATGAATGAATGCACGTACCCTAATGCTGAAGCACAGGTCGTATTACTCCGCGATGCTGCGCACTACGGTTGCCGTAAGCTTCGTCACCTACCAAGACTGTGCTAAAACATTCGGACAGATTTATGAGCGCCATGTACCATCTACAATCGGTTGTAGCTCAGAAGGCTCAACCAGAATTAATTCATACATTAGACGCACCACACTTAAAGGCGCACTGTCGATTTTTGAGAAAATTAAAGGATTTTTAAGTTCGTCTTATGGTCCGAAAAATACGGTACTCATGTTTGTGTGTATGACTTTCCAATACTTATTTTAAAAAGCTGTAAATGGCAATCCAAGTGTGTGCGCCTATTGTAAGTGTATTACTTTGTTTGTTCCCTTCTACCTGTATATTCTCTCTAACCTATAACTACATAAACTGGTTCACATTCACTCGTCGAGTCCGTTTCATCTGGCTGATCTTCCAAGTTGTTCATAATGGGTTCCATCAATGCATTTTTGGCTTCCGTCCAACAAAAGTATTACGTCCATCATACCATCCTCTAAAGAGTTAAGGCTTTCCCTCAAAGTTGTAACAATACTGTGGGTTTTTTTTTTTCCAAAAAATGTTTAGCATGTTCCACTTGTGTTTTCAGTGGTACCTCAGACGCAGATGTATTTTCACAAGAAAATTGTGTGACAATACATCTTACATTTGCATTACAGTAGCACAAAAAGCCTATGTGACTAGGGTGATGTCTGGTCAACATCCATTTTGGTTAGTGTCCTCTTTCACAGAACGTACTGCAGTCGTTACACGGCACATACCTGTAGCTTATAGACTGTGCAGGGCTATTAGTAACTCCTGAGAGAAAAGTAACTTTCACAAACGAAGTAAAAATGGGGCATGCATTCATTGAGTGCTAGGCACAAGTGTTTGTGAGATTGTATAAAATGTCACAAATGGTTAAACCCATCTTCAGTCAGGCAAAATATGATCATCTTAGGCACAATGATTTGATTATTTAACACTATAAACATGACTATTTTAGCAACTCGTTTTGAAAAAGTCAAAACTACAGCTGAAGTGAAACAACTGCTTAAGCACAAAAGTTTACATCCCATGACAAATCCAACCAAACAAATGCAGTTCCAACCAGTCTTATGGCAATTACTTCATCCATCATGTTTTACACTGATCAAACAAAACGTGGACACAGAACAATGACATGAATAAAATCAACAACAAAAAAAAAAAAAAAAAAAAGATATGCAGACTCTGATCGGAAGGTAATGAAGGCTAAAACAGAATAATGTGATTAAGGACTGACCTCTTCATTGAGATTGCTGACCAGAAGCACACCATTGCCCGAGTGTCCAGACAGCGCCACCCTTCCTGCTGCTGCCGCTGCCGCAGCTGCTGCACTTAGGGGACTCAGCGCTCCTAAAATTAGACAAGTTTTGCTGTAGTGCCAATGTTTTACTTTTCTATTAAAACTAATGATGTAATAATCTAAGGGAGAGGTTTTAATTAAACCATTTAACTTGGATTTAGACCTGATAAAATCTGGTCAGTTGAAATGTCACTACCAGAATGAAATATCAAGTTTCAAAAGACTTTAGGCTGCATTCATATCACCATGCTGAAGAGGCACTAATCTGATTTCTTGCCTTAGTTTGACAGAGATCTAATTTTTTCCCCAGAGCTGTGTGGACATGCAAATCTGATCTGTTCAAACCCGACCTAAGCCACTTTTATGCGTGGTCCTAGATTGGATCACGTGCCTTTTATGTCATTCCAACTCATCGTTTGGCATAAATTCGCTCCGAGTAGAAGGGGAAAATGACAGCCGTGATGGTGGTTTTCAGGTGATGTTTGTGCAAACAAAATTAAAAGGCACATCTCGAAAGCACAGAGTATGAAGTAATTCCTAAAGAAGTGACCACACTTGACCACAGGAGAAAGTAAAAAAAAAATATATATCACGTGGAAGGGGAAGTGTGTTCTGCTCTTTACACACAGCCACACCATACAGGACAAAAACATTGTTATCAGCAGTAACAAAAGTTATTTAGGAGCTGTATTAATGCAAAAGCTGTCAGACGATGTTTGCACTGAAGTTCACTTCCACTAATAATAAATAAATATCCAAAACACTTTTCAGACCAGCATCCAGTGACCATATGATCCTAGAATCTTATGACAGGGATCAGTATTGTTTTCAAAATATGATAAATGAATGCCAAGAGAAGTTCCTAAGTTGATATTCAAACACTAAGACAACCGTTTCAAAATGGCATTATATAGCAGTGCTTCGTATTTGTGACGCAAAACTGCAGTGAGTGGCACGATCAGGGATAAACCGATTCGTTTTAAAGGAAGAAGTTGCTGCCCTAAGCCCCACACTCAGTCTGTGCTACAGACAGTTACAGTTTAGAGCAGTTGTACCACAGCACAAAGTGCAACAAAGATGCAACAAGGCGCATCTAGGGTAATTCCTATTTCAGCAAATAATTCTTCAAAGGAATAACCACAAACTATGACTCAACACAGCCTTTCTCATTACTTTCCCAGGCCCATTAAATTACTCCCAAGTAAAACGAATATTTGAATAGCAAAAACACACTTTATTAGTGGGACCTATACACTTGTACAGTCATACAGCCATGATTCACCAGTGCCATGCGTAAAATCCCATTGGTAAAAAGCTTCAGTTAGTGTTAACATAAACCATGGGGCAGAAACATGATCTCCAAGACCTTAACCATGGCAGAGCTGTTAGTTCCAGACAGAGGTTTGGGTATTTAAGAAATTGCTTATCTGTGAACTTTGCCCACACACGTTTAAAGATTCTACACAGAGCAACTGTGATGAGGGCAGACAAACTGTTGGTGAGAAAGACCAGACTTGTCTGAGATGACACCAAGGCTAAAGTATCTGGAATAATTATTCTTTACTAGAATGGTATCAGAAAAGTCTCTCAACACACTGAACCTAGAGGTGGATGGCCTACAACAGCAGACGACCACATCAGTTTTCACTCCTATCAATCCAGAACAGGAATCTGAGCTCACAGACTAACCGATAACGGACAAAAGACTACTTAAAATCTTATCTGGGGCTTCACTTATAAATTGTTAATCGTTACCTCCCAAAACTTTCCATACATGTAACTGAGCTCGCTCATACTGTATTGAAGTATTGGGACACCTGCACATGGCGGCCTATTCCAAAGGTATCAATATGGAGTTGGTCTGCCCAGTTATAACAGCTTCCATTCTTCTGCAATGGCTTTCTGCAAGACTTTTGACCATGCAGAAATGCATTTGTGATGTCAGACGCTGATGGTAGATGAGGGAGGTAGCTTGCAATTTCCATTCTAGTTCATCCAAAAGGTGTTCAATGGGGTTGAGGTCTAGTCAAGTTCTCTGTTCTCTACACCACTCCATCTGACACTTGGCATTATGCTAGCAGAAGGAAGGCCTGCATGCAGTTGCTCGGACATGGAACCCCATGCCATGAATCTATGAGCACAGTTTGTGTGCTGATGTTTGGTACTTGAGTCATTAGAGCTCTGGCAACATTCATGCCTCAGCACTGTGACCCCACTAACTTTACATGGTCTGCCACTTTGTGGCTGGCACGCTGTAGTTCTTAAATGCTTACACTTTTAAATAATACCAAACACAGTTGACCATGGAATATCTAGAAGGCAAGGAATTTCACAAACTTAACTGCTGCAACAGTGGCATCCTATTGCAGTACCAGGCTTGAATGCAGCGAGCTCTTCAGAATGACCTATTCTTTCACAAATGTTCTTAAAGTCAGACTGCAAAGCTAGGTGTTCGGTCTTACACGTCTGTGGCAATGTGACTGCATGAAACACTTGAATTCAACACTTAAGAGGCGTGTCCCAGTACTTTTGTCCATATAGTGTACGCAATTATGGTGTCCCCCAACTTTGAATGGTTGTGAGTCGCAACAATGGACGAGTGAAAAAACAAGCAAAACAGGAATTTTGGAAAATGAAAGGATAAAGACTGTCTGAGGGTAGTGAGCGCGAGTTATACAGTATGGGGTGCTCAGTAGTGCACTAGTTTGATGTTATGTTCACCACTGTGTAAGAAATCATGCATAAAGACTGTTCACATCAAGTTAGGTCGCCATGATCAAATAAGGGCAGAGCTGGGGGTTCATAGTCAAAGAGTCTTATGGTGATCAGAGACGTTGGGTTGCTGTCTTCTGCCTCCCGTGGGGTTACCAATGTCTCATGTGATCCCTCTTGGCTGTGTTTCCTACCAGTTCTCCTCTTTCTAGCTATGTGCTTATAGCTAATGCTGCCGGGGTTCATGCTACACATGGCATCAGTGTGTTAAGGGACACTGTGCTCTTAATCAATAAACTAAAGACATTTTCTGTTTTCTCTCCAAGCTGTGTTCCGGCAGTTCCAGCCCCACACATGATGTTCATCTGCTGTAGCTCCAGTCAAGCTGCTTCCGTCATCAGCGCCAGCCCCATCATACCCGGGCCACTTAATGTCAATGTGCATACTTCACATTTTATTTTAACTTTGACTCCATGACTTTAGTTTCGCTCTTAGATTTATCATCATCTACGCCGCCCAAGGAGGTTGGGTCCCTTAAGTCTTGGTCCTCCCAAGGTTTCTTCCTAGAACTAGGGAGTTTTTCCTTGCCACTGTCGCCCTAGGCTTGCTCAATTTGGGATTGGACGTAGTTATTAGGAGATCATCTAAAATTGTAAAGTTGCTTTGTGACAATGCTCCATTGTAAAAAGCGCTATATAAATAAATCTGACTTGACTTGCAGCCAAAAACCTATTATTCCACAGACAACAGATCATTTAGCCTACTTTATTTATAGATCTGGTAATGTGTGTAATTGTTCACAACTTTGTTGCCCGTTTTTCCATTTACCCCCAATTAATAACCATAATGTCTTAATATTATTAGTTATTTGGTTGTATATTATTATTTGTTAAATACAAAGTTATTTGGATAAATAAATGGCTATTACACACACCTTCATGACCATGTATCTGCATTATATGATAAACTGTGTTCTATGTGAAGCATTCCATATGCATTGCGATTTCAGCACTCTCTGCCAAGCCAAAGTGTGACGCCAATTCCCGCTGCCTCTAAAATGTTGTCCATAGCTATATGCACGTGTCAAAGTTTCTCTAAATACAAGTGTTTCTTTATAAATGAAGGTAGGTCGTGTACATACATTCAAGATCCGTAATTATACGTTTAAATCATGATTTCGGTTGAACACTCAGATGTTAAGAATTTGGAATATACAACATGAATCCAGAGACCAAACCATGCAACAATCCGGAGGTCTTCAGGAATGAGGTTAAAGTTTCAGTCCCCGGATACAAATTCGACTTTGCAGCTGCCTATCTACATACTGCTGACCATGCCCATCATGTTATGGCAACAATTTCTCTTTACTTCCTCCATGACACTGCATGCTGTCAAAGTTCAAATGATCTCAAACAGGTCCCATAAACCATCCAATGAGTTTAGTGTACCATGATGACACTGGCCAACAACAGATAGGAACTCAATAAGAGCATATTGGAATGTGGTAAAACAGGAGACTTCCAGCAGGAATGTGCAGTTGACAATTCTGTAGTTATGTGATGCTATCGACATGGACCAGAATCTTCAATGAGTGTTTTCAGCACGACGTGGATTTGTTCTGGTATGTTCTGAGCTGGTGGGGGGCTGGGAGGGCAAACCCAAAATTAGAATGGTGTTCCTAATAAAGTCGCCCATAAGCACATATCAAATTCAATAGACAGGGGTCACCAAACTGTTACACTTTGGACTGTATTCACAGTGCACGTTCAAAAACCCATCTCTCCCACTGCCCAACCCACTAAGACAAATAAAGCAAAAAATAGGAGGGAGATACCTGGGATCTTACCGAGCAGGGAGCTTGAGTCCTTGCCAAAGGCTGCTGCAACTGAGGGGTCCACAGCAGGCTGCCCATCACCTGCAGGCAGCTCTGGTCTGGTATAGTCCCTGCTCTTATCATTGTTGTATTTAACATTCAGGTTGACAAGTTTAGAGTAGTCTATGCGAAGTGTACAGCAAGCATTGTATATGTTCTGACCATCAAGTGCCTAAGAGAGAGGACAAGAATTACCTATAATTAAAAACCATTATACAAACCTGAGTACTGAAAGCCCACTGTCATTAAGGGACACAATACCTACCACTTTAGCCTGCTGAGCACTCGCAGCATCATTGTACTGTAGCAAAGCCTGAAACTGATTGTTCTTTGTGAATGTGATGATTTTCATAACTGTGCCAAACTTTGAGAAGATCTATTGACAGAGAAAGGAGAGAATTGAGAAGATCTATCAACAAAAAGGGAGAAAAAAAAACATACAGAAACAATTATAACAAAGTTAAGACAACAGGAAAACGTGAATGGCCTTCAAAAAATGCTGGGAACGGATTATATGACTCAGGTTGAGGGAGTGCCCACCTGCTGCAACACATCCAGTGTCACAGGGTAGAACATGTTGTCAATGATAATTCTCAGCACTGGACTGCTGGGTGTCCCAAGCGTTCCATCACTGGAGCTTGATGTATTTGTTCCACTTGACTGAATAACAAAATAACAAGCAAAATCCAGATTCAAGTTAAAAAAAAACAAGCGATCTTTGTTCATTCAACATTCTGTAACAGATAGACATTTTCAAAGGTTTGTTACCTGGTTCGTTTCAGTCTTGAGCTCTTTGTGATTTGAATACTGAATGAAGACTGGGACATTCCGTACATGTGGTGTAACAGCCGAGTAGTAGTTCACCATGGTAATAGCTGCTTCCTCTGTGCTAAGTTCAAGGAATGCCTACATAAAGGAAACATTATTTAAAATCAGGCCATTATTAAAGGGAATTTGAACCCAAAACTAGCTTTTAATATACAGGTCATATGTTTGTTTGTTAGGTTTTGTCTTACAATAATAAGGTTCTATCTGGCAAAACATAAAAAGAAGAATGGCTTTTAAGGAACGCAGACAGTTAACTAATTTCTTTTTAAACCATGAAATGTGTCGTAACAGATTGTCTACAGGTACCAGAAAATAAAATGTCATGTTTTTCTATGACATTTTTATTTCGTTTTATGGAACTTCTTGTTTTAGGACAAATCACCACTTTCTTACTAAAAAAAAAAAAAAAAAAAAACACTGCAAGTTAGGTCCAGTGCAGTTCAGTATTAGGTAGGAGAACTTTCCTTTAGGTTAGACAGCACTCAGGTCCTGTAATAAGCTGCTCCAGCAAATAAGTGTAGCAGGTCAGAATAAAAGCTGTACTGTATTAGGTTTGATTTTAGATCAGAAATGTTGACTCTAATGCACCAAAATGTCTTACTTTGGAAGAAAAACATAAAAAGATGATTGTAATTAAGACAACGATTTAAATGTATACTATTTATCTTACAGGCTCAGTATCACAAAACAAGACTTTAAGAACCGCAAGATGACAGGCAATGTTTCAGCAACATCTCATGTTTCAAAAACGTTAATAAACTTAGGCATATAAATCATACAACCTTACATTTAATTTTTGATTATTGGTTTATTAAAATGAATGCATTGTTAATTAAACAGTGTCACAACCACCGCAAAATTTCACTGAAATTAAACAACTCTGTTTCTATTAACAATTAATATAAACATGTCATGTCATTCATTCACTCACTTTCTTCTCCGTTTAATCCTGAACAGGATTGCAGAGTTCGTGTTTGTGTGTGCGTGCACATCTCATGATGGGTTCGCGCCCTGCCTAGGGTTATGCCTGCCTTGCCCTTATGCCTCTGCCACATTTAATCTTAATTATGGTTTAAAACAATAAAAGTATACATTTTCTACTAGCCATTTTTGTAATTAATATTATTTAATCATCTAAAACAACGAACTTCACTAAGCTTTTCTTTTTCGCTCAATTACTCCCACTGAGCGACATGGCAAAGGAGGAATCTGATTGGCCCTTGATGAGTGACTCCGCAGGTCGAATGGCAGATAGAGTCCACAATGCATAAAACTTTAAACACCTCACAATGTTAAGGATTTGTCACAGAATAAGTATAAATGAATAACTAAACTGAGAGAAGGGGAAAAACAAAAACAAGGAGTCAGATATAACCTTATAATTCCACGAGGAAGAGGCTGCATAAGTAGCTTCTTCCTAGTACCGATACTCTCTATTACAGATACCAAGATTGTGTGTAAGCACCAGTATCAGCGCTGACACTACTTGATACAATAAAGTGTCGAAAAATCTCATGTAATTTACTGCGGAATTTAGGGAAACTCTAAATTACTAGCTGCTAATGCTAACTGCTCAGCTTGAAAGCTGGTTTTCCTTCTGATTGGCTGTCATTAATAACCATTTTAGGGCTCATGGAGACTTATTTGCACTTAGAATATAGTACTGTAGAACACGATAAACACACCAGACGTGTCACTGTTGTGAACCTGAATCACTATGCACTGAATGGTGAATCGAGTTTGGACTGAATTGAGCGGAGCAGCTCGACTCATACAAGTTTAAGCAAGTGCAGAGTACCGAGCATAAGATGAGAACAGAAGTTTCCCATCAAACTGGGTCCTGAACCATTCAACGAGTTCCAAGGTGGTCAGAAAACCCATGAGATTAGGGATTATAACACAAACAGAACATGCAGACATTGTCAGAGTAAGAAAGTGATTTTTTTTTTTATGGAATTGACTGTGTACTCCAAATTTTGCCTCCATCAAAAAAGCCACCTTTTGCAGCAATTACAGCCTGGCAGACCCTAGGCTGTCAATTATTCATGGTAATCTGATGCGATTTCACCCCATGCTTCCTGGAACATCTCCCACAACATGGATTGGCTTGATGCAGTCTTTCTCCATACCAGATCGTCAAGCTGTACCCACAACAGCTCAATAGGGTTCAGATCCAGACACTGTGCTGCTCACTCCATTACAGTCAGAATTGTATGTCATGGCATGGCAAAATCTTAGGGTAGCCTTTCTTCTTCAAGGTCCCTTCCACTCTATTTAGATCTCCTATTTTACCACCTCCAAAAAATACCCAGACCATCACGCCACCTGCACCATGCCTGACAGATGGCATTAAGCACTGGTCTTGCATCATTTCATTGTCTCTGTATCTCACGTGTTCTTCTGTTTGATACAAAGACCTGAAACTTTAATCATCTGTCCACAACACCTTCTAGTCTTCCAGTGTCTAATGTTTTTTCTTTTTATTGGCCAGTGTGAGATATGGCTTTTTCCTGGCAATTCTGCCATGAAGTCCAGCATCCTGAAGTCACCCCTTCACTGTTAATGCTGACACTGGTGCTTGACTGTTTCCAGTTAGTGCAGCTGTCAGTTGACAACCTGTGAGGCATCTTTGTCTCAAACTGCACACACAGATATTCATCTTCATGCACAGTTTTGGATCGGGGCCTCCCACTTCTTTTTTTGTCCTCGTTAGAGCCAGTTTGTGCTACTCTCTGAAGGGAGTAGTTAACAGCATGGTAAGATGTTCTCAGTTTCTTTGCAACATCTCGCATTGAGAAGACTTCCTTTCTTAACACAACAATAGACTGATGGGTCTCTAAAGACAGTTGTTTCTTTCTGGCCATTTCGAGCCTGTAAGCAAGTTAACAACTAACTTAGAACGTCATGCTGCCTTTTAATGCTCCCTTATTAGTATAACGTTTTTCAGCTGTGCAACAAAATCAAAAAAGGGTTTCCTAACAATTAATTCGCCTAATAACATTCTTAACTTGGATTGGCAGTCAAACCAGGAGATTGATGCAAAGGACTGAGAATTGCAGATAATAGGACTATATGCAAAATATGGTTCTATACAAAAATAGACTTTAAAGCAAACACTTTCATTCTTTAACAATCATCTAATGCATTTAAATGAATTGTGTAATGGACAAAATTGTTTGTGAATTGCGCGAACAAAAAAATAATAATAAAAAAATAATAATAATAAAAAAATAAAAAAATAAAAGATACACACCACCAAAGTGTTTTCTTGGGAAAGAGGAAACTTTGCAAGCATATTTCCCCCCTCAACTTTTAAGCAAGTGTGCACACACAGAGCCTGGCAAAAAATTAAAATAAAATGAAATAAAAACATAAATAAAAATAAACTTGTCGCTTATGCTAGTTGTAGGAACAATAACTTGACTTGTAGTTGATCAACTGAAATCAGAAATGGCTTATACAAAAGGCAAAGCCCTCTAGATTATACGTATTGTACCAAAAGAAAGTTGTGTACCATTCATGGAGTTTTAATTTAATTAGGACAGAAAGTTCAGATGTTGCTTCTACACAAGTCTTGTCGCATATAAAAACCAATATTGAAATAATACATACACTATATTTGGAATACACAAACATGCTACAATAACATCAGAACAAAGTCATGGTGCCTCGGAAAAAAATAATTAACCTTGTGTACGACTTCCATGTGCTTGAAAGACTGCATCCATACTTCTTGGCAATGACTCATAACTTACTGATGAAGTCATCCGAAACGGCAAAAAAAAAAAAAAAAAAAAAGCAGTCTTGCAGGACTCCCAGAGTTCATAAAGATTTTCTGGTTTCATCTTCCAAGCCTCCTCCTCCATCTTACCCCAGACATGCTTAATAATGTTCATGTCTGGTGACTGGGCTGGCCAATCCTGGAGCACCTTGATCATCTTTGCTTTCAGGAACTTTGATTTGCAGGCTGAAGTATGGGAAGAAGCGCCACACTGCTGCCAAATTTGCCCTCTGGTGGTGTGAAATGTAATGCCAGCAAGAAAGTCTTGATACTTCAGGCGCTTGATGTTTCCATTCACTCTGGAGAGCTCAGACACCCCCATACTGGAAGTAACCACAAACACTGATTTTTCCTCCACCAAACTTGAATGTTTTCTGGGTGAATCTTGGGTCCATGCGGATTCCAACAGGTCTTTTGCAGTATTTGCGGCAACTGGAAAGCAGTTCAATGAATGATTCATCAGAAAAATGAACCTTCTGCCACTTTTCCACTGTCCAGCCTTTCTGCAAGCTGTGGGCCTCTGCAAATGCGACACGATTTCTTTGTCTACTGTTTAATGCTGGTTTCTGAGCACTAATTCGGTCATGGAGACCACTGTGTGAAAGAAGTCAACAAACTTCTTGTACATGCAGTGTTTTCTGGTGACCAGTTCGCATGTAGCTCTGCTGCAGTTGAAAAAGAGCTGGCCCTGGACCTGTCGAAGCAAAAAAATGGTCCGCTCGAACAGTTTTCTTAAGGGGTCTGCCTGATCTGGGCTTGTCATGAATGTCACCAGTTTATTGAAATCTTTTCCTTATCCTCTCCACTTGATGTCTGGATACATTGAAGAGGTCTGCCACCTCAGCAGCAGACTTGGTCTTCAAGGACTTGATGGTCAGCACTGTGGTTTGTGGTTGAATCTTTGGCATGATGTCAAAGGTCAAGTTGCTCATCACATGAAGGTCTGGAGGCTGGGGGTCCTTTTATAACACCCTGGGACTGTGTTTATACCTTAATCTGTCCCAGGTGAAAGCTCTAACTCTGATTCCGTTGAATCATTTACATAACTACAAGATTTTGTCCTGCAAAACAAATGTTATGGGCTTTACCAAGCTGTGACCTCATGACCACTGACAGTTTCATTTGTTGCAGCCAGTGATTATGTGGAAGCCCTTTACATTAAGTGAACCATTTGTTGTAACAATTGGACTTAATACAAATAAGGTTTAATACCAATTTTAATTACTAGGTCCTTATGCGACACGAACTACTTTTGTCAGCAGAGTGCGCGCGTGTGTGTGTGTGTGTGTGTTTGTGTGTGTGACATGCACATCAGTACTGCAACTAAACATTTCCTAAAACCTGTTGTCATCCGGCACACTGGCTGGAGAAATTTTAAACCCTTCTCTGTACAGAACAGCTTCACTCTGGGATCTTGGTGGTTTCCTCACATTAACTGCTCGATTCGAAGCTGTCATTCCACAACATTTCGATTGGATACGGTCAGAACTTGAACTTGGCCATTCCAAAACAGAACTTTATATTCTTCTTTAACCATTCTTTGGTAGAACGACTTGTGGGCTTAGGTCGTTGTCTTGCTACATAACCCACCTCTTTGAAGATCCATTTTCATGGACATATGTCCTGACATTTTCTTAGAATTCTCTGATATATTCAGAATTCCATTGTTCCATCATGATGGCAAATCCGTCCTGGCCCAGATAGCAGCAAACAGGCCCCAAACCATGATACTACCACCCCACGTTTCACACATGGGAATAAAAAAAAGAAAAAAAAAAAAAAAAAAAGCTCTTATACGCTTGAATGCATGTTTTCCTTTCTCCAACATAACCTTTTCTTTAAACCAAAATTTCCGTTTTTGTCTCATCTGTCAAAAACGTCCTCCCTATCCTTCTGGCTTTCCATGTTCATTTTTTAAGCAAACTGCAGACGAGCAGCACGTTTCTTTTGTGGCAGTGGCTTTCTCCTTGAAAAACCCTGCATGCACACTATTGTTGTTCTTGTTCTTCTTATGGTGGACCATTAAATATTAAACATTAGCCAATGTGAGAGTCCTTCAGTAAGCTTAGACGTTTACATCTGGTGTCCAGTGTGACCCCTCGCCAACTATTTACACACCTGGCTCGGGGAGTGATCTTTGCTGGTCGACCAATCCTGGGAAGGGTGAACAATGGTCTTGAGGGCCCTCTGAGACTCCCTGCAAGTGTCTGTGGGGGGAGCAACTCAAAGCCGTCCTGCCGTGACTGACTCATTTGGTTGGGTGGTTCAACTTTCGGGGAAAATGACAGTGTAACAGTAGGGGGTTGGGAAAAACACACATCCAAACACATTTTTAGAGATGGTTTTGTAACCTTTTCCAGCCTGATGAGCATCAACAACTCTTTCTGAGGTCCGCAGAAATCTCCTTTCTTCATGCCATAATACACTTCCACAAACGTGTTGTGAAGAGCAGACTTTGATAGATCCCTGTTCTTTACATAAAACAGGGTGCCCACTGAGAACACCTGACTAATTTAACCTTTAAATTAACTGCTAATCCTAAAGGATCACATACTTCAGCTATATCCTTAACCCAAGCATGAGTGCCATAGAAATTTCTTGACTTCTTTGCCTCGAAAGATAATCATGATGGGAAGAAAGATACTTGGCTATTTTGCGTAATATACGTTTACATCTGCGGCTGATTGGAGGTTCATTCATCTGACAGGTTTGCTATCTATAATTTCAGCTCTTTACTCAGCGATGCTGCTGATGATCTGTAACTCTGCCATTACATTTCAGACTGAAAACATTAAGAGCTTCATCATACAAATTTATAATCGCTAATCAAACAGGATCCTAGACTTTGGTTATAACACTGGCATCTCAGTTTACTTCAGTGTTAGTCGGTAGAATAGTGCATCTTTGTAACAGCCTGCCTTATAAACCAGAACCATTTTATTTGCTGAACGTAAATAAACTTTCTTTTTAATAAATGACAACTTACCAGTCGATGTGTGTGTTTAATGTCTGTATAATAAACATTTATTGGTAATTCTGTTCCTCGACTTTAACGACTAACGAGCTTGGCAGCGTGGCTACGACACAATGGAACTATTGTACCTCGCGGAATGTTAATAAATCAATTTTTCTGTCCTCTTTATCTTAAAATCTAACGATAAATGGTATAATCACAATAACACACTTGGTCACGCTTTAAAGTGACATATTGGCATGGGTGTGATGCAGTCTTTGATGATCAGAACACCCATGCCAATATCTCACGTTAAAGCAGTCCCTCTCCCGAATTATTGCTTAAATAAAAGTGTGACAAATGCCGACATTTATGTCAGCAAAACATGCCTGAAAATGTCACTGAATTATTAATTAAATGTATCCATTGCCCCAGTATTTTTAAATGCTGTAAGATACCAATTTAATTACGCTTTGCTATAGTTTCTGGTGCAAGCTGACCTGACAAATTTATCTCAACGCAAGCATGAATTGTTTATTATTGTTATCTGGCTCAGGGTAACTCGGTTCTGTTCATTAGTGCATGCTTAATATTTTATGTCTTCTGCGGTATTCTGAGTATGAGCCTTCCCTGTTCTTACAGAAAAGCCACAAACAAAAACTACAATGCTTGATCAGGTTTTGAGTTTACATAAAATTGTATTTCACGTCTACAACAAGAATAAATGGAAAACCTGGTTGATAGAAGGAGCACCCACTCACCTGGTTTTTGCCTTTTAGGGTAAGGATGTTGGTGACCTTTCCAAAAGGTAATCCTAAGGCGATTATTTCTGTCTCTGTTACTTCATTGGGTAGTTTTCTGATATGGAGAACACGAGATGGGGGTGCATCTCCCACCCTCTCTTCGACTCTAAGCTTTTTGCTGTCACTTCCATTAGATGTACCATCTAGAAATGTAACATAGCAAATAGCATAAAAGAAAAAAAAGGACGTTTTGCATGTCTGAAGAAAGAACTTGAGAAGACGATGAATTGAGTCAATCTTAAAACACGGATTTTACACCAAGGAAGCAGCACCAGGTTACTGTTACTCACAGACAAACTGAACTAAAGATTAGGTCTGCTATTACAACTTTTTCAGTTTGTCTTATTTACATTTCGACTGTTTATAAGCAAACATTGTTCACAATTTGTTCTGTGGACAAAAACAAGGAGAGTCTTACCACTGATGCTGCTCATCCCCGAGTTCGGACTGTTGTACATGCTGCTGGACAACAGTTCATCTGACCCCCTCTAAAGCACAGAAAATGAGGAAAAAAAAAAAACAATTGCATGAGAGTCAGTCTTACCACATCAAAAGAGTAATGTAGCCCCAAAGACTACTTAAGAAATCACAAGGCTTTTTCCAAAGATTTACATTTAACCTTAAATAGCAGTAAGGGCAGCTGATCTGAGCACAACTATAATGACTGATAAAACATTAAGCAAACGTGTCACTACACTAAATTTGTAATACAACAACCACATGTTGGAATACACAAAATCAAATTTGTTTGGGCACTTAAAGTACATAAATATAATAAGCTTTTTGATGAACCATTGGACTAAGTTGAATCATTCATACATGACCATGAGGAGCTCTGGCATCAGACCCTTTATAAAGGCACGGAACACTAAAAACAAAATCAATAATGTGCTATTTTATCCTTTCATTTTGGGAGACAGAATTGGAAATGCTAAAATTGAAAAAACAAATCTTAAAAATGACAGATCCCTTTAATTCAAACTCTAAAATGCTATTAAAAGCAATGTTTCCCTTCAACTACTTCTACACAAACAGGTTAACAACATTTTCAGACGAGGAAAATTCTGTTGGGGAACACAAACGAAGTTAGGAGATGTGGTAGCATGGGACATTTCAGAAAAACAGCAAGGATTTTTTTTAAATGTCTTAGACCTAAACAGGGCCCATTCAATTACTGCCAGTCTAATGTTATGAAAGCCAGAGATGGAAAGTTCAAGTAGACCCAAATCAAATATCCAAAAGACACTTACAAATCTCTATTGCTTCAATAAAAGATATCAGCCACCAAATATTACATTATAGATTTTAATGGCTTTGGCATTTCCTTTTCAATAAGATGCTAATTGTATCCTTAGCTTATTTTTCTTTGCTTCTGAAGGACACACCATTATGCCCATAAACATCTCAAACATCTACCCTTAAAAAATGTATATATATATATATATATATATATATATAAATAATATTATATTCTCTGACTGGCACTCAGAAGTGGCTTTGGCTGAAATTGTCTCACTGGTAATGCAAAACCAGACAAGAAGTGTAAAAAAGGTTTTTTGTTTTAATGCTGCAGCTCTACAAATTTTATTTAAAAGAAAATGGTGTATAGAATGTAAGATGGCTAAAGCAGCTCTTTGTTAAAGGTATAGGTGCATTGCTTTGTAAAAGGGGGACTGTCAATGCTTACCTTTACACCAACCACAACATCACTGATGCTGGAAATCAGAAAGAAAACAGTTACAATTATAAAACAGTAAAAAAAAAAAAAAAAAAAAAATTTAACAAGTTACATAAGTGCGAGTTGCTATGAATTCTGGTACTGTTTCGGCAAAAGATATTTAGATAGGAGCATTGCTTGCTCCACTAACAAAAATAAGGTGGCAAGATCTTAGTTTGCATTCGCCCAAGAGCTGTGTTGTTCTTGGAATTACAGTCTTTCTAGTGCTTTGTGTTTTCTGACATATTTATATGAAAGACACCAGCACAGCCTTTAGCAATCCACTCTCGCGGTCCCGGCGCATGCAAGTGGTTGCTTAAATGTCAGACATAAAACTTTTCAAACAGAGTTTCATGCAACTGGACGGATCAAAGTAAAGAGATACTATTGTGCTAATTAAGATTAGCAGTGCTACTCCAGTATCAGTGTAAATATTGTTGACAAAGTAACAATAATAAAACTCGGCCATGAAATATTTTACAGACAAATACCAATCTGCACATGTTTGGTGTTAAGACCTCTGAACTGTATTGCAGCTAAAACCTACACATCAGGATATCATTACACACATTAAAAGTGAAAAGTGGTTAAAGCTTTTTGTATCCATCAGTCCTTTTACAGTTTAAGCTTACACACTAACGTCAAGATCAGTGTGCAGATCTCATTGCTTTTTAATGCAAGCAGCAAGAAGTCAGGTCAGTTTAAAAGAAACGGTGAAAACAGCACTGTGTGAGGAATGTCTTGTAGGAATAATGAGATGCACACATCCTTCTGTGCAATGTTTAAAATGCTTCGAGCCAAGATCAAGTCTGGTTCTTGAAGGGTCATAAGCAAAACCAAATCAATAATATGTGCATAAATGAGAAACGGGTCTTAAAAGGTTTAAACCACTCATAAAACAACTGGAATGTAAACTAAAGTTTCCTAATAGGGCATTGTATGCTGTAAACAGTATACACATGCACCAAGCACATAAGGAATACTATGCTAATACTGGGTAGATTCTCCATTTGCTTTCAAACCAGCCTCGGTTCTCCACTGCACGAACTCAAGATCTTGGAAACATTCCTTTGAGATTCTGCTCCATGTTGACATGGTTGCATCACACAATTCATGCACATTTTTCAGCTGCACTTTCATGTTGTGAATCTCCTGGTCTACCACATCCCAAAGATGTCCTGCTGGATTCAGATCCAGTGACTACAAACACCAATGTGAGGACCTTTGCTCTGACATGGTGCATTATCATGAAGGAAGCAGCCACTAAGGGGAAATTACATAATGGCCCCTAAATGGCCATTACGAGATGTGCATGGTCAGCAACAATAATCAAATAGGCTGTGGCATTCAAGCAATGATCAATTGGCATTAACGGGGCAAAACTTTCCACACACCATTATTACACCGCCATGAGCTTGCACTGCCGACACGAGCCAGGCTGAATGCATAGATTCATGTTGTTGGTGCCAAATTCTGACCCAACCATGTGCGTCTCAGCAGTTATCAAGTCTGTCCACTTTTGATGAGCCTGTGCCCACTGCAGCCTCAAGCTTCTGCTCTTCGCTAACCGAAGTGGAACCTAATGTGGTCTTCTGTTGTTGTAGCCCATCCTCCTCAAGGTTGTGTCTATGTATACAGTGGTACCTTGATTTACGAGTAACGAGTTTTTGATACACAACCCGTTGCCTGGTCGATTTTTGCTTTATGTTGCGAACGAATATCTGAGTTAACAGTGAGTGAAAATACACCATCCACCACTAGGAAGAAGAGTTCGAGCGTTCTGTTGCCTTTTTTCCCCCCTCGCCGTACATGCGTCTCTGGCACATGGTTGTTGCTGTGTTTGATTATTTTCCGCATGTATTTTGGAACATTTCCATTTTTTCTATGGGAAAATTGGATTTGACATACGATCAAATTAAGTTACGAGCTAAGTCACAGAACTAATTAAACTCATATGTAAAGATTTTACTGTATATCAAGGCAGAAATCTGTCAAAAGAAACAAGGAAAACAGGGATCTCGCCACTTTGAACATATACTATCTAGTGTTTCTGCTATGTACATTTTGTAGCAGGGTTGGGTGGCTACCACTGCTGCTGAAGAGAAAGAGAAAAAAAAAAATAATAATAAAAAATATCAGAGGAAACACTACTCGCTGACCTGTTTTCCAGAACAAGAAACTTTGCCGTTTCTCAATATGCGTACTTCTCTCTACTTGTGTTCTTGTGAAAATGTCATCAGTCGCAACCCATGTACTGTTCCATTTCTAAGTTCACATCTAACCAAGTCCCAATATCCAAATCCCCGAATGTGTTGTTGCTCCACCCATATTATTGAGGATGCATCGGAGCAGACTTGTGCGGACTTGGACAGCAAAATACCCCACAATGCATTGCCAGCTCAGTAATGGTGAATGAAAGGACTCCCAACTGGATGTATAATTTCTAAAGTAATACTGTTATTTTGTCACAGAATGAAGTTACAAGATTTTTTTAGGTGAGAATGTAGTTGTCTAAAGTTCAGTTTATGAAGCTAACATAAAAAATGCTCAGACTATTTCGGAGATGGGACAAAGTTATTAACGTTTATGCATTATATTTATCATCTTTTCAGCCTGTATTCTAAATATGAATTGTCTGATATAAATTGAAGTTCAGAATTTAAACTCCCATCTAAAAATCAGACTTTTTTGGTTGCTTGCTTATGTTTGGGAAGGTTTTTATTTATACTTAAATGCAATCGGTCCGTTGTTACACCTAGATTAAACTATTCAATGGAAAAAAAAAATATCTGAGCACTTCCACCACTGACAGGCTTTATACAATATGTTTAAGGTTTTTATCCAGGTGTTAAAAGTAAACAGTGTTGTCTCCATAGCCAAGTACGCTGCTGTTCCAACTGTAGAACTACCAAACTGCATCCTCCCAGCATCCGGAGAATGTACTCGCAAGTCCAACTTCCTAATCGAGACTAGGAAGTACGCAAGTCAGAGCTTCACATACTGGATATTGAGAAATGGCCAATGTTTCCTGTATTAGAACTTGCAGCTAAACCGGGATTACTGACGGACTAAAAACAAAGATGCTGAAATTCAGTGAGGGTGAGGCCGTTTATGAGAAGGTGAAATCTTTAATTTCCAGCATTACAACTTACTGCTTTTAAATGGAACTCGGATAAAAAACAACAATAAAAAAAAAATGCTGGTACTACATGCACTACTAACCGCCCCCCCCCCCACCACCCTTTTTTATTATTATCTATAAAACAAACCAGTACAAAAAGAGAGAGTGCATATATAACTTAAATAAATGTTGCAAAAACAAATTGTGATATTGGCATTATATATTGGCTATCAGTCACCCCGCTCTCTAAATATTGGCATCAGCAATTAAAAAAACCCATATCGGTCGATCACTAGTTTACACTGTACGATACTCAGTCCGATTCTGCAGCTGCAGCAAAATATTTGGTCAAGAGTCATGATCAATGTGACCAACTAGGCAGTGGCCGACTGCATGCCACTGCAACCAAAGACAACAGACAAAAGTTCTGGTACTGTGAGAAATTTTGAATTAACGTCTGTGTGAGACTACTGCTACACAGCTCGGCTAAAGGCCACCAACAGCAGAAATGGATGACGCTGAACACGATCTACAGCTACTAATGCGGTAAC
>JAJAGP010006276.1:0-23269 GCA_025084515.1 Ancistrus triradiatus | reverse complement strand
ATCCAAATATTATTTGTTATGTAATTAAAAGGTTTCGATGAAGATAAACTGTTCCCAGAAAGAGTTGAATACAATTAAAGTTTGTCTCTTTAGAACAAAAGCTGAGTTCTTGGTTTTTTTAAGAGGGAAGGCGATAGTTTCTTGACCGTTTGTTGATGTCGTAAATCTCCAGGGGTGTCTTTCTTGCGCCAGGCTTGGGTGATAAGGTTTGCAAGAGAGGCTGTGATGACAGAGTTCAACTATGGGGAAAGAAAGTCGTTAATTTTTGCAAAAGTCAGAAGACAATTAAGAAAGCTTGGTGGCCTTGAAAGTTGAAACCCCCATTCAAAATTAGCACATGGGCTTAGTTTATGATTGGAGATGTCAAAGGTTGTATGTCTTGTTTGAACAGACGTCCAATTCCGTTGGCTTCAGAAAGAGTCAACCTTTTGTTGGAGTCAAAGGTGGGGTTTAAGATCCTGTCCAGATGTAGGGCCTTCTTGAATTCCAAGATGTTGTAAAGTTTACGACTTGGGGGAAGAAGGTAAAGAGAGGGAGATACAGCGATCACGCTACACAATAAACAGCTTGAAATGAAAAAGATAATACCGCCTAGCGCTAACATGAAACGAACGCACTGAGCAATGTAAACATACCTCGTTGGCTGCTTGTCATGAAAAGAGGTTCTTGAGTCTGTGAAAATGCGTCAAGTGTGTCTTTGACTGTCCATTTTTCCTTTCGACACCAGCAAATTACCTTTTGCATAATAAACAGAGCCTTGTAGCAACCTCTAGCCTTCTCCAGTTCACAAGCACAAAAAATAACCGTAAAATTTTGCCGCACGCTGCAACGCATTCTCTCGAGATATGGGACTTCACGCCTCAGTGTTTTAACCATACAATGAACTACATATTTTAATACAGTGCATGAAATTATGAACTTCAAGATTTTAGACTTACAATGACACAGATGTTCAAACACATTTAAACAACTGCACTTGCACTCCCACCAAAATCACTCTTACTCGAAATGTGGGATTTTAATTCAAAGAGATTATTAACATACATCAGTGAAATCAAGCCTTTTAGTGTTTTATGCCATTTAAGGAATGTATTCTTGTGTACTTAGCTAGCCTCAAGTAAAGTGACTACCTTGTGAATAGGTCTTTCAAGGTAAACCTATCTAGTGAGTGATTTTCCCTTGTCCAATGTAGTGTCACTGACTAGTAACTTTAGCTTTCGTACCTTCCCATCAACACTAGGGTGAGCTTCTACGACCCTTGCAAGCTTCCATTCATTTCTTGGTGCATTGTCGCCTTGTAGAATCACAATGTCATTTACTTGTGAATTACGTGCTGTTCTTTGCCATTTCTGTCTTTGCTGTAGGTTTAGCAGATATTCTCGCTTCCATCTTTGCCAGAACTCGTTAGCTAGAAACTGCACTCTTCTCCATCTTTTACGCAGATAGAGGTCTTCCCTACAGAACTGCCCAGGAGGGGGCAGAATAATTGATGACTTCATGGTCAGTATATGGTTGGGAGTGAGGGGTTCTGGGCCAGTAGGATCTTGAAGATGTTCAACACTTCGTGGTCTGCTGTTGATTATGGCCATTGTTTCATAAAGAAACATACTTAAACTTGTGGTGTCGAGTCTACTTGCAGAACTGTCGAGCATTACCATGAGGATACTTCGAATTGTTCGAATCTGGCGCTCCCAGACTCCACCCATATGACTTGCTGATGGAACATTCATTACAAATTCACAACTGATTGCTCGTTGCCGTTCTTGATCCATTCCTTTGAGCAACTCCGTGAACTCTCTCCCAGCCCCCATGAAATTTGTTCCCTGGTCGCATCTTAATTGGCGTACAGGCCCTCTGATCGCTACAAACGTTCGAAGTGCATTTATAAAGGCATCTGTTGTCAAGTCGTCTATTGCCTTAATATGCACTGCTCTAGAGCATAAGCAGGTAAACAGCAGTCCATATCTTTTCAATTCCTTTCTTCCTTCCCTTACTATGAACAGGCCGAAACAATCGACACCACAATATGTGAAGGAAGGGGATGGCTCAGTTCTCCCTATCTGCCATTTGTTGGACTTCTGTATTTCTTCTGTACCTTCTACATTTTACACACTTGTAAATGTGTGAAGAAACCACATGCCTACATCCTAAGATCCATATCCCATTTCCACGCAGCTCATTCATGGTCATACCTCTTCCTTGGTGATGTACACGTTCATGATGATGTTTAACAAGCAGGAATGACAAATGAGATTTCTTAGGGAGTATTGCGGGATGTTTTACATCATGATGCAAAGCTGATTGGGATAGCCGTCCTCCAACCCTGAGAACATTATTCTTGTCCAGGAAAGCATTTAACTGGTGTAACTTGTTGTGTCTGTTCACAGGGCTTTCTTTCTGGAGCTTACGTTTCTGGATATTCTCAGCAAATTCTTCTTGTTGTACCAGCTTGATTATAAATATTTCTGCTTCTTTTCTTTCCTCAAGGTTAGTTGCTTCATTTGTTCTTGGCTGAAGTCTCTTGAGTTCTCTGACAAATCTCTTGAGCCTAGCTATGGCTCTAACTACTCTAGACCAGTCTGAAAATTTGCTGAAGCTGGTCACCATTGAGTTCAGCTCCTGTGTTTTATCTGTGTGAGTATTCGCTTTGCGAAGCTCAGGATCAGTTGCTTCTACTTCTCCCACCATCACCTCTTCATGTGGAAGATTCTGCTGCCAAAGAAAGTCTGGTCCTTTAAGCCAAGTGGACTCTTTTAGCTGAGATGCACTCAGACCTCTCGCTGCGCAGTCGGCTGGGTTGTTTTCCGAGCTGACATATCGCCATTGCTCAGGGCTTGTGCTAGATCTTATGCGTTGGATCCTATTGGCTACAAATGTATGAAACCTCTTGGCGTCATTGTAGTCACCTGTTGGATTTGAGCAGCCGACAATGCTCCATCCAAGATCAGTTCGCTGCGCATACGGCTGATTTTCCTTGCCAGAAAGAATCTCCCTTGGAAGAAGAGCTTGTTGACAGTTATAACCGATCAAAAGACCTATTTCACAGTCCAAGGGTGGTGGAATCCTGTCTGCTAGTTGCTCCAGGTGGGGCCATTTTATAGCTGTCTCAGAATTTGGAATGTGTAGCCTATTTGCCGGAATAAACTCTCGTGTAAAAACTGATGGCAATGGAATCATCTTGTCTGTGTTATACCCTCTCACTTATAGATTTGTCAGTTTCTGACTTGGTATGACTGTTGACCTTGCAGACATAGTGGATAGCTGCAGACTGACACTTTCTTTATTTGTATTGAGGCCTCGTACCACTTCGTCTAGAATAAAGGTTGTGTCACTCTGTGGGTCCAAGAGTGCATAGACAATAATCTCATGATATGGCTGATTTATGGAGGAAACCCAAACTGGTATAATTGAAGATGTTTGTGTGCTAAGGCCTTCTTGTGTGACTGTGTTGGTAGTTGCTGTTGTAACTATTTCTTTTGTGACTTTCCTCTCCTTTGAATTGTTGCCTCCCTCAGGCAATGGAGGATTTTGACGTGCCATAAACTTGTCGTCATGCAGACATGTTGGATGTCTTTTGTGACATCTTTCACATGTGCTCCTGTTATCACACCTTCTTGAATGATGACCAGTCTCTAAACATCCAAAACAAAGCTTCTCTTCACGTATGAATTTGACATGATCTTGAACTGGTTTTTCGCTAAACCTTCTGCACTTGACAAGAACATGTCCTGTTCCCTTGCAAAAGATGTATAATGGGGAGCTGTCACTGGTTGTGTTTGTAGACAGCATTTTTGCTTGGACGGTTTGGCTTCGTGGATGTCTTGGTTTCTTGCTTTCTACACTCTTAAGTGCTTGTACTGAAGATATGGGATCACAAGCAAGATCTGTTTCCTTTGATAAAAAGTACACAAACTCTTTGAACGGTGGGTATCCAGCATTTGCTTCTCTTACATCCATCACCTTGCGATTCCATCTGGATACCAGCCAGTCTGGCAATTTCAGTAAAATTTTTTGACTTTCATTGAAGTCATTGAGAACTTCTAATGTTTTAAGCTGGGGCATTGCAGCCTCACAGCTCCTGAGGAAATCTGCGAATTCTCTTAGCTCGCCACCATCTTTAGGGCTTATCTTTGGCCATCAATGCAGCTTGTCTCTGAAGGACTTCCCAATTATAAATGGGTCTCTGAAACGTTTTTCTAACAGCTGCCAGGCAGAGTCATATGCTGCTTCAGTACCTAGTAGGAAAAATCCTTCAATGGCTTTCTTTGCAGCTCCACCCAAGTACTTTCTTAAATAATACAGTTTTTCATTCTTTGGAATGTTTTTCCTGTCTATTAATGTTTCAGTCTTGGAATCTCAAGGTATCTCCAGTGAACAATGCAGGCTCAGGTATAGCTTCTGCTAGAACATCAACAAAATAAAAATTTCTATGCAAGTAAGGTGCAGGCAATGAAGTTGGTACAGCCTGAGGTACAAACTGACTTTGAGGTCGAAGAGCCTGACTTGTAGAGACTGGGGAATGAATGGAGGAATTGTGGGGTCGAGAACGTGATTTTCTCCTGCTAGTCCAAGATTATGCAGGTTTTCTTCAACCTGATCATAGATCTTTACTCGAGCTTTAGCAGCATTCAGCTTCTTTAGTTCTTCCAGCCATTCAAGCCTTCTACGCTTGTCGTGCATCACCTGTTGCCTAGCTAGATTTTCAGATTCAAATTGTGCTAGCCGTTGTTTACTTTCTGCCTCTAGCCTTTGAAGTGCTGCCACTTCTCTTTCTTGTTCGTCTAACACTGCCAAAACTTCTTGTGATGCAGCAGCTTCGGCTGCAGCCTCTTTCCTTTTGACTGAGTGAATGCTAGAGTAAACTGAACCACATTTTGAGTGATGGGACAGTGGTCTTGATACAGAGCCTGTTGAATGTAGAATTGATCCAACATCAGGCCAAGGGTCTGCTTCTTCATCTGCTGGATGTCCTGTAATTTGCCTTTCGGCCCTCTGAATAATGAATTCTGACAGCGAAATGCATGTGTCAACTTTGCGTCTTAGATCCGGTTCAGGAGTTTGCACTCTACGTAACTCTTCGTAGATAACCTTCACATCAGAACAGACGCTTCCTATATTCTCAATAAGCTCAATCAATTCTTCTTCGGAGGCTTCGACCGTCAGTATTTCTTTGGCTGTTCTTGCATGATACCTCCATTTCTCATAGATAATTCTGTATCGACGTTGTACACCTTTTAGCCTTTCTTCTTGAAACTCTCTTCCCTTTTCAGTTCGGGTTCGGGTTCTTTCACTTCTTCGTATATGTACTACCTCCGCTGCTTCAGTATCTGTGACTTCAGACTGAGGAGGTTATTTTGCATTTTTATGGCGGGTTGCAGCGCTTGTGTCTGACATCTTGAAAAAACTCTAATGATAATGTTGTGTGTAACTGCTAAACTTTAGCTAGACTGCTGTTGTTTAAGTCTGTATTAAGTCTGTAAAATACAACAAACCTTAATGCAAGTAATCAGGAAAATGGTTAGTACCTGTAGGAATTCCGTAACCACTGTGTAAGGACTATGTAGGAGGCCTAGCTGTCCTGAATATAGACTTCAATATTATATCAGGAAAGTTGTTTTAGTGCACAAAGTAACAGTTGGTATAAATTTCAAACCCAAAATAAGAAAGTTACTTCAGCAATGAAATTATATACATACACAATATGTTAATATTAACCTTAATTGCAATGAAAAATGTCCTTGGAAGTGCATTTAACTGCTTATCTTTAACACAAAGAATTTTCATCAACTGAATTACCCTTTAAATTTCACTTAGGAGGCTCCTTAAACGTATTACTTATAAGACACAAACTTCACACTTCTTAAATTCAACTTGAAGCAATGTACTTCCTTAATTTAAACCACGTTCACTTGCATATGGAGCTCTAATTTAAAATTTACTTAAGAGGTGAAGTTACCCATCAAATTTCAAACATACAATAACTTCCAGCAAGCACACACATACTGTAAGCACAGCAGACAAGGCTAATCGGCTTGAATCTTTCGTCGTAATATCAGGTTGAACCACTTGTCACACCACCTTAACTTGACATTGTGGCAGAGCACTTTCTAGCTTGGACAATCCTCATATCGCTACCGCTGTGGTCTCGTCTCGTCTCTCCTACCCGTGTTGAGCAGGCGAGTTCTCACTGTAGCTCCTCTCACGACAACAACAGACACAGGTCGGTTCCTTGAAACGGGCGTTTATTTCTTGACCTTGACTTCTCTCTCTTTAGCCTCTCAATCACGCCGTGAGAACTGTATTTGTATGCACATTACACAAATATATCAATAAACAGCTTGAAATGAAAAAGATAATAGCGCCTAGCGCTAACATGAAACGAACGCACTGAGCAACGTAAACAAATACCTCGTTGGCTGCTTGTCATGAAAAGAGGTTCTTGAGTCTTTGAAAGTGCGTCAAGTGTGTCTTTGACTGTCCATTTTGCCTTTCGACACCAGCAAATTACTTTTTGCATAATAAACAGAGCCTTGTAGCAACCTCTAGCCTTCTCCAGTTCACAAGCACAAAAAATAACCGTTAAATGTTGCCGCACGCTGCAATGCATTCTCTCGAGATACGGGACTTCACGCCTCAGTGTTTTAACCATACAATGAACTACATATTTTAATACAGTGCATGAAATTATGAACTTCAAGATTTTAGACTTACATTGACACAGATGTTCAAACACATTTTAAACAACCGCACTTACAACATGTATTAATACAAGTATTCAGTAATAATTACAATATACAACAGGGTGGTTATCTTTCCAAAACTCGATTTTTGCTTCATTAGATACATGATCGAATTGATTAAGTAAAAAAGAAACACAAATACATAAAATTAATTAATTGATTAAGTAGTTAATTAATATAAAAGCTAAAGTAAGTATTAACTAAACATAACTAGGTAATGTACAAATACCATATATAATATAAATATATATCAGGTGTCTGTACATATAATATAAAATATACTTAAGTACTTCTGTCTGGCACATAATAGATAAATTCCTCATAGAGTACTTCCTTGTTTATTTCCCCAGCTATTCTCCTAGCCCACATCTCCCATGTGCCCAGGCTCCTCAATTTGCCAAGAAGTAAAGGCCAAGAAGTGTCTTCCACACCACGCCTCCTTCCTGGGTTACATCATCAGCCTGTCTGAGGTGACTATAGATGACCACAATTTAGAGGAATTGCTCGAGTGCCCCCAGCCATGCTCTATTAACTTCTTACAATGCTGTCTGGGATTCATGAATTTCTACAGACACTTGTTCCGGAGCTTCAGCAGTTCAGCCTCTCAGTTCACTTCTGTGTAACAAGACCTGGACTCCTGCTGCTGACCAAGCTTTCTGTCAAGACCCTTCTCCCTTCAACTTCCCTGCCACTGACAACTGAATCCGCTTCAGCAAGTCTGGGGGCAGGTCCATCACAATATTAAGAATGTGTTCCAGTGAGCTAAAAGACAGGCTGACCGCTGTCACATTCCAGCTTCAGAGTACCAGGGGACAGGGTCTGGCTGTCCACCCACAGGTTTTAATGTGCATTTTAAAAAAGGCCGTAGTAAACTTGAAAAAAATATTGTCATATTCAGACTTCAAATACATTTTGAAACAAGTGATTCTGGAGATGCTGGACTCAGGTACACTGGCAGCTGTGCCTTCTCTGGCTTGATGGAGTGCCTGCCCATGCAATTTGCTCCATACAGGGCTCCCAGCACCAGGGTTCCAAGACAAAATACCTGGTAGCCTGGGAGGGATACAGCCTGGAGGTGAGTTGCTGGGTACCTTTGCAGGACATTTTTGACCCATGTCCCATCCAGGGCTTCCATGCCACACACAGTCTGCCTGATGCCACATCCCTAGGGTCACGCCACCATTCCCTTAGGGCTACTTGTACTGGACCCCTGCCTCCAGAGATTCTTTGCGAAGTGATGTGCTGTCATGCTGGTGACTCTGCCATCCAGCACTTCCCACAATACACTGCCATCACAAACACTCCAGCCAAGCCTCTGGAATATTCCACAATATTCCATTTGCTGGCATGTTAAGTTGGGTCAGCTGATCCTTTTTTTCATCACACTCACCATATTTATACACATATTCATCTCTACATTCAGAGTGAAGTCACATTGTCTAGATACAGTCAGTAAGCATTATCTCTTCAGCGCTATTACCTGAACTGGCTTTGACCACACCATCACCTTTTGACATTGCTACTCACCTCTGCCCTCTTGTACATTTGCTCAATTGTTAGCCATCCCCTGCATCAAGCCCTGAGACTAACACTTACCACATCTTAGTTAAATCCATATTGATTCTTGCTTGGCTTTGTTCAATAAAACTGTTCAAAGATCTGATCAAGTATTCTCCTCAGCTTCTTGGCTTAACATGACTGATGAAAGTTTATAGTAGGCTTAATAAATTAAGCTGTCAAATCTCATCATATTTTGGAAAATATTTATTGTGAGGTGACTCTGGAGAATGATTGATAAAATAAAAACTGTTATGGAAAGTATGATGAAATTTCCAATGAAAGTCAGTTTAATATTTATGTTGCAACCAAACACATGCATGTGTTTCAATATTTATTTCTTTTTTTTTTTTTTTACAAATAAAAGCTGTGGTCGTGACATGTGACCCAACAACTGCACCCATCTGTTCAGGCAAGCATTTGTGTAATACCTTAATCTAATTAGTCTAACGTGCCATAAATAGCAGCTTGTAATTAACACTGTGTTAATTTTGATCCATTCTTCTATCCATCTATCTATCCATCCATTCATGCCCTTATTATTTATCTTGTTTTGACATTCGTTCCAACTCTGACGACACCTCGACTTTCGCACATTAAACACAGTCAAATACTTTTTTTTTATAAGAAATAAGCTTTTACTCTCATATTCTATTTGCATTCTATTTAGAATTCTACGATATTGCATTCTATATTTCTTTATGAAGTACCCTTAAAAAATCTTTCTTCTCCATGCAATTCATGAATATCATGCAATCCATGATATTCAATAATTTATGACAAAAAAGAAGAATATGCTAACTAGTGACATCATCTGGCTACTACTAGAGACTTGCACTTTTTAAGTAAATTTAAACTAGGCATTTTAACGTGATTAGTATTAAAGTATTTCATGATATCTCCATATGGAGAACAGAGGATGAATTAAAATTTCAATCTCTATCTTGATAAGGTTTAAACATAAGGTCTAAACACACATAAATAAACAACAGATTTAGCATAAACTGGCCAGATTTATTTATGTACAGCAAAGTTCATAGTATGATCATGTGCAACTTTAAAAACAGACCAACTGTACATATCAGGGTGTACATTTAATCATGCCTCAACCAGAGGTTATTCAAATAAAATACAGCTATATTTAAATATTGATACTTTTTTTTTTTTCCTATCACGAGTCACCTCACTTTTTAGTTACCTCTGATCTTTATCACTCAACACTTGAGGCCCAGTCTCCACCCTGTATAGTGTTCAGGCTCACATCTTACATTACGGTGTCTAACTTAAGCCTGGGCTGCAGCAACACAAAACCAGCGTGGTTCAGCACTGGTTGGTACCTGCAGTAAAGTAAGATTTTTGCCGTAATGCTCTTTCTGTACCAGTGTTTCAATGATATTAAAATGATTCACTATAACCAAATATTTCCATATGCATATATTACTAACTGAAGTGTTAAAAATATGGAATGTTTGTAGATATTACATATTAGTGTTTGAAGATGTGTATATAAATTTGTTTATTCTTAAATTCAGAAAGTGTAGAGACTTGCAGTGTACCAGGGAAGCCAAAAAAGGGAAGTGATACTTCTTTTGAGGAGGAGTCGAGAGAGACAAAGAGAAGATGAGACAACGTTTGTGCAGAATGTTGCTTAGAGTACTGAAAGAAATCCAAGACCTCAAGCACAGTCCCACAAAGGCAGCTTTCAGAAAATGCTAAGGCAAGTTTATACTATCAGTATGTAACAACACTTTTGTCCAACCCAAATTTAACCTTAATATCAGTAATAAAAAAGATGCCTCAGAAACATTTTTGTTGTTGTTGTTATTACTGATCCTGAAAACTTCTAGAGTTCTATAGTTAAATTGGAATGGCAGTAAAAACTTTATTGTTATTGGACTATGGATCAGAAGGTCCAAGTTATAGCACTGCCAAGCTTCCATTGTTGGGCCCTTGAGCAAGGTCGTTAGTTCAATTGCTTGGATTGTTCACTGTGAGACTGTAGAAACTGTAAGTTATCCTGGATAGGAGCATCTGCCCAATAACCTATTGTGAATGTAAATTACAAGAGTAGCCTGGCATCCCTGGATAACTGAAGTTATATATTTAATATATGGATAATTTGGGGAAAATGAGAACTTGTCACAATGCTGTTGTCAGGGGGTGCACAGTGGCCGCTAGTGGCCACTGTTGATCCCCATTGCGGTGTAGTACCTTCCCTGAAGTCTGGGTATTCCGCCAAGCTGACACTAGAGGCCAGTATTGGTTCAGCTATGGTCGGGATCCTCAGACCAAGCGATCGTGCCTGTATTGCTTGATTACGGCACGATTGCACACACCTGTCAGTGGTTCTATTTAAGAGCTTTGTTTGGCACTGACAGGCATCGCACCATTGCCTTCGCTCCTTTCTATTTCGTTCATTTCCGTAGTGTCTATGTACCGTGAATCGCTCTCACGCTCAGGCTGCGTTCCCATGCAGCTCTGAATTTAGGTAGAGAGCGTTTCCTAGAGAGAGTTCACTTGCCGAACTCATTGGGTCTCAGCTCGCCACGCCGAGTGCTTTCGGCTTGTGATTTTGGGCTCTCTCTCCCAGCGCAACCAGGTTTGTTGAGTTTTCTTTTTCCCATTATCATTTGTCATTTTCCTTTGGGTCTTTCGTTCGCTATCTACTATGCGCTTGAATGCTGCCTCGCTTCGAGCGCTGGTCTTAGCCTTGTTTAGTGCAGGGATTTCCTCAATCATTCACGTCAGTGTGTTTAACGCAGCCGTGCTTCAAGCACCGTTTTCTCTCCTGTTTTAAAGGAGTATTTCTCCGTTAATACATACTAGAGCGCGCTAACGCAGCCCTGCTTCAAGCACCGTTTTCTCTCCTGTTTTAAAGGAGTGCTTCTCCGTTAATTCATACTAAAGTGCGCTAACGCAGCCCTGCTTCAAGCACCGTTTCCTCTCTTGTTTTAAAGGAGTGCTTCTCCGTTAATTCATACTAGAGCGCGCTAACGCAGCCCTGCTTCAAGCACCGTTTCCTCTCCTGTTTTAAAGGAGTGTTTCTCCGTTAATTCATACTAGAGCGCGCTAACGCAGCCATGCTTCAAGCACCGTTTCCTCTCCTGTTTAAAAGGAGTATTTCTCAGTTAAATCACACTAGAGCGCATTAAACGCAGCCGTGCTTCAAGCACAGTTTCCTCTCCTGTTTTAAAGGAGTAATTCTCAGTTATTTATTCTACAGCGCGAAAATGCAGCTGTGTATCTAGCGCCGTCTCCCCTCCTGCTTATAAGGAGTTTTTCCTAGTTTGATCACTTTTCAGCACATTAATTAGAGAGACCTCCACATTGGTTTAAGCACATTAGTGCGTATCAAACGCTGCCGCGCTTCGCGCCTTTGGCGGGTGGTTTAACCCCACCTTTCTCTGCCCCTGTAGGTGCGGTTGTGAGCTTTGTGTGTGCGCGTCTGCTCGCAGATTCGGCAGTTTCGCTGACACACACAAACTCTCACATTTTTCTTTGTCAATTGTTCATTTGTATTTTATTTATTATTCTCTTATTTATTTCGGTTCATTACTACCATCTGGAGCTAACTGCGATTGGGTCCTAAAATCCTTTTCTTTTGTTTTTCACGATTCACCATCGTTTTTTCATGCCGACTCGTAACAGTTGTAAACACAATGTATTACACTTTGATGATGAAACTTCATCAGATTACTTTGTAGCCACATAATGAGTATGTTTGATTAACTTCCACTTACCTTCATTCCCACTGTGGACCGCGATCCCACAGGGCCAGCGGTAGCTAGCACTTGGAAGAGAGCCAGTGGTGTAGAGTCACAAGGCTCGAGGTTTGGGTTGGCCGTAGTCGGTAACATAGGGCTAGATCCACGGTGCATTGTCCTCTGGCCTGCCCCTGCGCTCTCAGACTCCCTTGTGGCCGTCTTTGCTCACGTTTGTGGCAGTTCACGCTGCTTCCGTTTTCCTTCAGCCCCTCCGGACTTCGTTGTGACCCAGGGGCTTATTTTTGGCGAACGCTCAACCTTAGTTAGCCTGTGTCACCCTATTGGTGCAGGAACAGCAAGGCAGTCCAGTTCCTGTTCACTTTTGTCTCATCACCGATCTGTGCACGCACCTCCGGAGTCCAGCCCACTACCACAATCCCAACCTGCGCATGCACGGACCACTGTTTGCGTTCCGCACTTTATTCCTTTAAATCCTTCTTTTTCCTTTTGTTTCAGGACGTGCTGCTCGCGTCCTGTTTGAGGCTCTCCTTTCATTTCTTTTGCAGTGTATGACCTTGTTTTGAGTCCGCTTCAGGCAGCACTTGTGTCTGCTGTTCTTCTCCGCCTCTTTCCCCAGGGTCTTATTGTCCGGCTGAGTGGTAAGCCTAGATTACATTTGCCTCTGACACTAGAGATTCGGGGTTCGAGGCTCGGGTCCCACATTAACTGCGGACCCGTTCCTTTATTTAGTTTCGTTGATTTATTTACATTTACGTTCTTTTATTTATTTATATTTTGGTTCAACTCACAAACCTCTAATCAGTACAAATGATATATTATTCAGGTTTCCTATTTATGAACATGTGACACACACACACACACACACACACACACACACACACACACACACACACATCTCACAGCATCAAATGCTGAGGTAGACAAGAGAGTCTGTGAATAGCATCTGTTACTACAGGTTCCATCCAAGAGAATGATACTTTTTGTGATATTCCTGGGTCCATTAAAACAGTTTCATATCTAAACTGTCTGTTTGAAATTTATACTGCCAACCAGTGTGTACATAAATAATAAATAAATAAATAAATAATATAATTTAATGTTGGCTGACCATAATGGAACTTATAGTAATAGCAATATTATGTGATACAATATTGTTTCTCCACAATATTTTGCTCATTAGAATAGACCAATCAGGAGCAGATATACGGTAAAAATAATTTACTATAAACATATTACTTGATTGATTAAATATTAAATTAGATCTTGATTATCATGAGTGCAAGGTTTCTGTTATTTGTTTTACAAAGGGGATGCATTCTGACAATTCCATCATAAATTCAATTTATCATAAACCAAGGAATTTAATATATACTGTATATATCATAGTGTAGCATACATTAAACATGCTTAATACTGTACATGACCATGATCATGGCTTTTCTTCACTAAATTTCCCTGTGCTCATCACTCCCGCCACGTGCCTTCACACATCATGCACTGCAGAGTTACAAAATTATCACAGGAGGTTGTCATAGTGTGTGGTCTACCATAAATATGCTTAAAATACTTACATTAAACTACAGTTGTGCAAAATCATCATGCACTCCTGGGTAACTCATTTAGCACGGATGAGTGTGAGAAAATATCTTACTGCTTTTCACTTGCCCAGGAAACAATGTAATTCAAAATTTAGAATGTGGTTTCTGCTGAATGTGTATGTATGTGTATTATCAGATTACCATCGTAAAGTAAAAAATTCATAAATCGGATGACTGTAAAACAGGGACTACCTGTATAAAATTTTCTATTATGTGCTTTACTCTGTCAAACTTAGGAATCTTAAAAAATAAATAATAAAACAGAATACTAAATACTAAAATACATTTATTATTTTGTAAAAAGTAAATTAAAATCTGTTTTAAACATATAATTAATTAATTTTCTTTATTGTGACGCTTGGAAATCTGTGACAACCTTTGAGGACGTTGCACTCCATTCAGGGTACATGCTCATTGTACACGGTTAATTTCAGGTTAGGCTTGAGGTTAATCTAGGTTAAGCAGGGATGAAGTGTGGGGGGAAAATAAATAAAACAAAACAACAAAAACAGTAGTAATGGCATTGCAGTAGAACTGTGTGAGTGTGGAATAAATGGATGATTCTGTGATACCGTACGATCAAATGGCATCCAGTTACTGTCTTGTATACTTGTTTTCATGATTATAACCTGACATACATGTGTGTACTATCTTAGTTTGAGTGTGTGGTGTTCATATTTCTGTTCAAATATGTTCAAATCCACATGGTGAAATCGATTAAATTCATAATTTATCTTGGTCTTTTTCACATTAAAAATGACAAATTATACCATTTATGGTAGCACTTAAAATTTTATAGTGGACTTAATGTTATAAATTTTTTATTTATAGTGATATACAAAATTGCTATTTTTGTAAACAAAATGCGAAAACTTGTAAGCACCAGCACATATAATATTTATAGATATTATTCAATGAATTCCATTAATTTCTCTCTTTTTCTTTCTCTTTTCCTCACTCCATGCTTCTTTGCTCCACTAAGGCTTAGTGAAAAAGGTCTGGCCTTGGTGCCTGTCAGTCAAGGATTAAGGAGGCATGGACTTGCTTATCAGTACCAGCGAGGGAGACATGGCCTCTTTGCATATCAACAATAAGTCATATTTATTGCCATATGGAATTTGATTTTATATATATATATATATATATATATATATATATATATATGTATATATATATGTATATTTGCCAGCCAGAGTTTTTCTTAAGGTAAGACACAAGGCATTTATGAATCCTGTGCTCCACACTTATTAGTCTTTAACACTTATTAAAAGACATTTAACTCCACCGTGCCGTTCCCCTCCTCAATGCTAACATATTTTAATTGCTATATTATTATTATTATTATTATTATTATTATTATTATTATTACTATCAAAGCATTTCTACTAAGCTGAATCATGTACTATTGTACATGTCAAATTAAAACCATGCTTTTAATTTGGCATGAATATACACTCATTTCTTAAAATAGGAGCTATGTACAACCCTAATTAGGTGTAAACGAGGGTAGAGACTCTCATGGTATCTCTTGCTGCAGTAGTAGCTTTTCTGCAGATCATGATGATTATCACCATCATCTCTCTCTCTCTCTCTCTCTCTCTCTCTCTGTCTCTCGCGGGTGAGCGGTAGAGCGGTTTGGAGCTGAGAGCAGCGTGCGCGGTTTCGTGGCGTCTTGCCAGTTATTTGCATATCGCGTTTTCGTTTGTGTGTTTTTTGGAGCGATTCTGAAAGTGGTGAGTGATTGATTGGGTGCGTGTTTGTCTGCGTGTGTGCGTGTGTGTGAGTGAGTGGGGTGTGAGGGGGGTCTGCTTGCAGCGGTTAGCTGGTTAGCATGGCTGTCCCAAACACCCGTTTGTATGAAAGTTTGTCTCGCCGGCATGGCGTGAAGGTGGATTGCAAGGCGAGTGTAGAGGATGTGTGCTTGGCTGCTGGGGTTGAGGTAGGGCACTGTAACATTGTTTCTGCCTCTCGAATGAACAGTGCGGTAGTTTTGTTTATGAATTCTGTGGAGAAGGCGAATCAGCTGGTTCAGAGTGGCATGGTACTGAATGAACGATTTACTCCTGTTCAGCCCCTTAGCACCCCAGCGAAGAAGATTATTCTGTCCAATGTCCCCCCCTTTATCAAAGACGAGGACATCTCTATGGAATTGTCCAGATTTGGTAAACTGGTCTCCCCTATAAAAAAAATCCCCTTAGGTTGTAAATCACCCCTGTTTTTAAACACTAAGTGTCTTCAGGGACTTGTCTTCATGGTACTGAAGGAGGCTGAGGAGCTGACCTAGTGCTAGTTGTAAGGTTGGATGGTTTGGACTACCTGGTGTACGCTGTTGTATCTGATACTAACATGAAAGTGTTTTAGGTGTGGGCAGCTTGGACATCTTGTCCGTGCCCTGTACTAAAAAGGTTAATGTGGAAAAACGAGGACAAGAGCCTGGGGTGCTGGGGGTCGGAACCTGTCGAGGATGGGCCTTCGGTGGGTTGTTCCCCCTGCGGCCCACTGATGGGGGTTCTTGGGAGTCTGAATCCTGCCCACAGACATTGGTTGGGGAGGGGAACCGACTGAGGTGACAATGGCTCCGACTGGCGCTGGTGGGACTGCGCTACCTGAAGGTGAGCTTCTTCACAGTTGAGGCCGGTTGGGTGGAGGTGGGGTGGATGTGGGTGTTGAGGAACGGTTGTTCCTGGCATGAAAAAAGATGGTCGCTAGAGTTGAGGGGTGAATTGGTTGGAGTGACTCCAACCAAAATGACAGCGAAGGGGGGTAGGGGGGGTTTGGGGTACAGATGAGGCAGATATGGTGGAAGATTTTGTTTTTTAAGGTTCCTCCTTTTAAGAGAAAGGTAAAACTGACGGAGAGGGGAAGGGGAAAAGCAGGCCAAAGAAGGAGGGTTGTTTTGGCAATGGAGGACTGAGGCTATGAGAGTGATGAGTCCTCAGAGAGTGCTCACTCTCTGCTTTCATTGCTGGGCTGGGTTTCGCTCCCAAGATGAGAAGCATTACCCAAACGCTTATTCTGCTGACGAGATCAAAAAAGTTTTTAAGGTACAAAGGAAAAGAGAGGTGTGGGGTCGAAAGAGTTTCCTGACAGCGCACAGTTTATTCATGATGTGAAGTACTTTAGGAGGGAGGGGTCTTTTTACTACGGCAGGAAAGAAACAGAAAATTCCACAGACTCAGGAAAATACTGACCAAACTCATCCAGGCTAACAATGAAAATGGACTTTTGTGTGCTTAGCATTTCCGGGGAGTGGGACTGGCTGTATGTTTAGTGTGGTAGTTCTTTTTATTTTTAATGAGTAATTTTAAGTCGCCACTTTAAACCTCAATGGAGCTAGGATGTGGGAAGAGGGAAAGATAGTTGACGCAGAAGAATATTGATGTTGTTTTTATACAAGAGACTCACAGGCGATACTAGCAATGCTGCCTGAGTGGGCCAGGGAATGGGCAGGACTAGCCATTCTGAGCCACAACACGTCTTGTAGTGGTGGGGTAGGTCTTCTCTTCTCGCAGAGTTTTATTCCTCATTCATATACTGTGGATGAGGTTTTAAACGGGAGGCTTTTAAAAGTGAGTGCCTGTTTTGAGAATGATGTTTTTATTTTTGTTTGTGTGTATGCTCCGACTGCGCGAGATGACCGGATGCTGTTCTTAGACACTCTGGGTACTGTGTTGGCGTCTTGTAATCAGACAGATTTTCTAATTTTGGGTGGGGATTTTAACTGCACGGTGGATGACATGGATAGGAACCATGTTGAGCCGCACACGGCCTGTTGAGCCGCACACGGCCTCCCGAAAGCGGTTGTGTGAGATGCTAGAAGCTCATGACCTCCGTGATGTCTGGAGGAACTTTCATGGCTGTCAGAGGCAGTACACCTGGGCCCACTCTTGAGATAATGCACTTTCAATGGCAAGACTGGATCGTTTTTATGGTTTTAGCTATCAAATGTCAGTTTTTACACAGTGTCTTATCTCTCCAGTTGGTTTCTCAGACCACTGTTTTGTCCAGTGTACGCTCACTAAGCATCATGTAAAGCCACAAAGTGCATATTGGCATTTTAACACTGCGCTTTTAGATGATGCTAATTTTGTTGATTATTTTATTTTTTTCTGGGAGGTGTTTAAATCACAGAAAGAGTATTTTTCCTCAGTTCAACAGTGGTGGGACGTAGCCAAGGTACAAATTAAAATTTTTTGCCAACAGTACACTCTTAATGTCACTAGGGACCTAGCCAGAGTTCTCAAAGTTCTGGAGACAGAGATTATAGAATTCCAAGGTTTAGTGGAGACTACTGGAAACCAAGAGCATGTTAAAGCTCTTAGGAGAAAAAGGTCTATTTTAGCTGATCTGCTAGGTGTTGCGGCACAGGGGGCGCTGGTCCGATCACGCTTTCAGTGTGTGTCAGAAATGGATGCTCCTTCTAAGTTTTTATTTGGTCTTGAGCGGAGTAACGGACAGAAACGGTTTATGCATGCCGTGCGAACGGAATCAGGGGATCTCATAACTGACCCAACTGAAATTCGCAGGCAGACAGTGGGCTTATTTTCGAGGCTGTATAAGAGTGAGTGGACGGAGGCACAAGAGTTGGAAGACGGGTTCTTTCGAAATCTGGCCAAACTCACAACACAATCTGCTGCACTTTTGGACAGTGAGCTCTCTCTGGAGGAGCTGCATGATGCTCTCCTGGGGATGGAGAACGGTCGGGCCCCAGGTATCGATGGTCTCCCTGTGGAGTTCTTCAAGGCCTTTTGGGCAGTGTTGGGTCAGGATGTGCTAGAGGTTCTCCAGATGAGTGTGCTGGATGGGATGCTTCCCATGAGCTGCCGCAGAGCTGTTTTGACCCTTTTACCGAAGAAGGGAGACCTAGCAGAGCTGGAGAACTGCGTCTGTCTCACTGCTGGCACGATTGTAAGTTGCGTTTCAAAAGCGGTTAGCCGGCGAGACTGGGGAAAAAAGTGCTGGAGCAGGGGATTACAGCTGGACCAGACTTTATGTGTGCTGCAGAGGGTCTTCTAGTTTGACAATGTCTATATGATCAGCCGTTTTTTTGGACGTCTCCCGGTTCTTGGGCTTGAAGACTGGTCTTCATTTTCTTGGCCCCAGGACAAGGCCTTTGATCGCGTTGAACATGGAGTATTTGTGGAAAGGGTTCTGGAGATATGGGGTTTTTCAAAACGGGTTTCATACGCCATGATTAAAGGTCTTGTACAGTGACCATTGAGAGTGTGCTGCAGGTCAACGGTGGCTTATGTGCTCCTTTAAAGTTCTTCATAGAGGATAAGGCAAGGCTGTTCTTTAAGTGGACTGCTGGGTGTAACTCTATTTTATTGACCCTAAATGTGCAAGCTGAGGGAAAGGTATCAAGGCCTGCCTGTCCCTTAATGTGCCTCCCCTGTTACGTGTTGTCTCAGCCTATGCAGACGATCTGGTTTTCTGGTCAGTAGTCAGAATGATGTGGTTTTGTAAAAATTGATCTTTTCATTGATTTTAATGTTTATCTTCTGCGAAAGTAATTGGAAAAAAGTGAAGCTGGTTTTGGTGGGGAGTGGGATGGTGGTCCGCATAGGCTCCCAGATGGGCTGGATGGAAGGCAGGTGGTTTTAATATTTGGGGGTGTTTCTGGGTGGCATTAGCACTGTCACGAAAAACTGGGATGGGACTTACTCGAAAAAAGGAAAGGGCCGTCTCTAGTAGGTGGAGAGGCTGGTTCACCCAAATGTCGTTTTATAGAGGGCGGGTATTAATATAATAACCTTGCTGCATCCTCCCTGTGGCACAAAATGGCTTGTGTGGACCCTCCACCTGAAAACGATGGCCAAAAAAACTCAGGCACTTTTCTTGTGGAACTTCTTCTGGGATAGTCTGCACTGGCTACCAGGGGGAAGTTAGTTCTGTATCTGCCTAAAGAGGATGGGGGGCAAGGTCTTAGCCAGCAGGACTGGCCGCCTTTCGCCTTCAGTTTATCAGAGGTTGCTTACTGGGACTAAAGAACTGGTATGGAGAGAAGAGAATAGCCCAGTAGGATTTTACCATACGTTGGGAGGACAGACATTGTTGGGCTGCGCCGAGTTTATCGTGGTATTTTAAAATCTGGGGCTTTTTTAGTGCAGGCGAAATGGAGAAATGGTCTGCAAGCCGTACGTTGGCTTGCTGGCGGAGCCGCTGGTCGGTGGGGCCAGGCTGGAACATGGACTGGGTTGAATACTCATGCACTGGCAAGAATTTGGTCTCCTCCAGAGCATAACACTGGGTCGCTGGTGGGGGATCGCAGGACCGGAAACGCGATGGTGCAGGGGAAATTGGCGGCACGAATGGGGGTTGGAGGTCCGTTTGCGTGTGGTTGGTCCCAGCTCATGCATCGCGCTTGCAAGTCTGCGCTCATTCAGAGGAGCGAATGCAGGTGAGGGACTACGGTGCAGGGGTGACCCACCCCTAGGAGGATGACCCTTTCCCGGTTTCATCATTACTACCAGACCTGAATGACTGTCAGGCCCCTAATGAAATTGCAAGGGGGGACACCCCAGAACTTACACCACGGCATTCAGGTTAAAGTGCGTAAGAGCCTGTGTTAAAGTTCTGAATAGGAAAAGACTGGACAAATAGGGTGGATTACCACATGGCAGATGTTTTAATTTGAGTGAACGATGTAAACCGAGGAGGGAGGAGAGCATTGTACAAGGCCACGTTGACCAGGAAAGTTGCTTGACCTACAGTGGTGAGTTTTACATGGTCTTATCTATGTGTAAAGCTTTTTTCCTGTTCAAACCTGAGGTTCTTACCTGACTGCGGCCCCTGCGCTCGCAGAGAGGAAACGGCTTTGTTGTTCCATGCTTTTAGCACTGTTTAGGCTTTAGGCTGCGTCCCTTGTTTGATGTCTTACGGAGTGTTTTTATGTCTTTTAACGTGGCTTTTACCCTCCAGACTCTTATCCTTGGTTTTAAGTACATCAGGAGGGAGAAGTTCAAGTGCCAACTGATGAATTTCATTCTGGGCCAGGCTAAGATGGCAATATATGTTAGCCGTAAGAACAAGGTGGCCCAGGTTGCTGAATGTGGGGTGACTGAGATTTTTTCTCGATTAATAAGATCGAGAGTTTTAATTGATTTTAATTATTATCAGTGCATGAAAAATCTGCAGCACTTTGAGGAACGTTGGTGCTATGGGGATTCCGTGTGCTCTGTAATTGATGGTGAGCTTTTCTTTGCCTTGGAGTTCTGCTAATGGTCACATTTTATCTGAATGAGTTTTAATATTGATTTTATGAGGACCTGCTGATCCCTCTATTTTTTATATATTATTTATTTTTGACCATGTGAGTTTAGATGTATAATGTTTTTTATTTTGATTCTGTTTGTTTTTGGAATTACACTTTTTGTTAATAAAAGTGTCGTCAAAAGTAAAAAAAAAAGTCTCTCTCTCTCTCTCTTTCTCTCTCTCTCCCCTGTCTTTCCTTCCCAGTAAAGCACAAGCTTTAATATAGATTAGTTTGGAAATTCATTATCCCTCCATTATCTCACACTGAGCACCATAATGAGTCTCTTGGGAAATGGAGTACAAGAGCATAAGCTGAAGAAGGACGGAGCTCGGAGTCATAAGAAAAAGAAATACAGAAAGGTAGAGGGAGAGAGAGGCATGAGTGGTAGTGCACAAACTGCAGGAGCTGTAACGGAGGAAGACAACATCTGTCTCTGCCGTTCAGACATGGAGGTGTGCCATTAACACAGAACTGAATTTCCTTCTTACTCTATCTCGTATTTCTGCCTCTCTCCTTTCCTTTCCTTTCCTTTCCTTTATTCATTCCTCTGCTCTTCATAGTTCCATTAGAGCTGGAAGGTGATAAGACATCTGGCAAGGTGAATATAATAACCTGTGATGTAATTTCAGCCTGGGCACACTAACTAAATTGTTGACCGAACACCAGAGTAGCAGAGCTGTCAAACTTCATATCATCAAACCTACACACTGACAGACAACTTATAAACATTTGCTCACGCCATGCTTGATCATAAAAGCTGCAAAATATTTACTGAAGCCAACACTCTGTGTCAGATTAACAGATGTGGGCACACTCAGATACAAATACCTACAACATACTCTGTGCCAGCACTGATTCCATTTTAACAGGTAATTAAGACTGCACAATCCATTTGCACATACTTACTATTCTTAAAGGTATCCAAGTGTCTGTCGTTGCTTCTGTTTTCTGCAGTTTTTTGGCATTGCTGCATAATTTGTTTGTGATCATCAGCTTTCAGCAGAGCTGAATGTATCCAGATAACATGAGCCTAGTTGATTCATGCTCACACACTCTTACATTCAGATTTTATGCAAAGATCACTTTACATCAAGTGATAACACGAATTTACATAATCCAATTAGAAAAGACCCTCAAGAAAACTGCCTCAGTTGAATAGTTCAGTTATGTTTAAACTCAATGCAAGAAGAAAAAGATAAATACAGCATTTATAATGGTAAATACTGAAAGGACAGGCTATGTAGAGGACTGTATCCTTAAAAGGAGCAAAGTAAAAAATATTAATAAATGTACAAGTTGCTGTGTGTCTACTAAAACCTGAAAACATATCCCAGTACCAACTAAATTGTTCAATTACTACCTACAGTTTGATTTACCGACTGAAGACTCCTATTGTACTAGAGCATGTAAATGATCAAGACATGGTGCATCTTGGCTGGGATGCCAGCTGTGCTAAGTTCATAACAAAAAGAGTGGTCGTGACGAAAGTCCTTCAAATTAGAGATTGTGGGCCTCAGGCTTGAAACCTTTGTAAAAGTACAGGCAAAGTGCAAGTAAATTATGCGTAAAAATGGACCTCTCGGAAAACTCTCTGCCAGGTTCATGAACACAGTATAAACACGAGATTTATTAGTAGAGCATGCGTATGTTAATGAATACCAAATGTTCATGTTCCTTATAATTAGCATACAATAACCATAATCTACACCCACGAATAACACATAACCACCAGATAATAAAGGCTTTGGACTGAGGAACCCAGCAAAAATCCTACAAAATGTCTCAGAAAAAGCAAAGAAAAAAACTATTCTGATGCATAAATCAATGTTTTATTAAACAAAGTGCATTCAAATCTTTTATTTTTGAGCGTTAATAGTGGTGTTTCAGGTAATAAATAAAGTGACTTGACATCAAATTACATGTAAGCTATATAAATAAACCTACAATCGTCTAGTCAGTGGATAATTTGAGCCAGATTCTGACAGAACAATATCACATATATGGAGCACACGTGTTCCGGCACCTATTTGTCTGGATTCACCACCTCTGCATTTTTACATATAAGATAAAATGAAAATGGGCAATATTAATGAACAAATTTTAATTAAATGGTACTTGAACAAAAACGGCTCATTTTCTTTGATCATCAGTCATGTATCGCGAGCTCATGCTTCAACAGAGCTCACAGACGGCGAGTTTTGGATATGGAGACAAAAAAAAAAAAGATAGTTAAGACAATTGTAGCGTGATAGCCGTACCCCCCTCTCTTCCCCTTTTCACAAGCCATAAACTTTACAACACTTTGGAATTCAAAGGCCATCTGGACCGGATCTTGCAGACTCAAGCAACAACGGTTGATTCTTTCTACACGCGTTCCAAAAAGGTCTGTTTAAC
>JAJAGP010006275.1:0-23274 GCA_025084515.1 Ancistrus triradiatus | reverse complement strand
GTGTGTGTGTGTGTGTGTGTGTGTGTGTGTGTGTGTGTGTGTGTGTGTGTGTGTGTGTGTGTGTGTGTGTGTGTGTGTGTGTGTGTGTGTTAAGCATGTTTGCTAATATATGGGAGTACACTGTTGTCCAGGCTTTATGGGGCCACTGTGTGGATTAAAGGACAATCATACCTCAATGATTCTTTATGTTAGGAAAAAAGGTTAGGATTAGCTTTAGGGGTTAGGATTAGGGTTCAGGATTAGGGGTTAGGGTCAGCATTGGGGTTGGGGTTAGTGCTAGATTTTAGGGGTTAGAGTTAGGGGTTAAGCATAGAGGTTAGGATTAGAGATACTGTTGGGGATGGGGTGAAGGTTAGGATTCAGATAAGATAAAGTGAGACAACACTATTGATCCCAAGGGAAATTGGAAGATTAGGGTTTAGGGATTATGGATAGGGGCTAAGGGTTAGGGGTTGGGGTTAGGGATTAGGATTAGGTAAACTGATTATTTGCATAAACTGATTATTTGCAGTGTTTATTTTCTATATGTGATAGCAGGACTGTGTAGAGATGTGATGGGGTTCTGTCTCAGAGCTTCCTCCTGTCACTCACTGCAGCAGGGCCTCAGTGTAGACTTCCTGTTTGTGTGTGCTTATCAGAAGCTAAAAGTAACACTCATCAGATCTACATGGTGACCATCTCTAACCACAGGTGTTTCCATGACCCTCTGCCTCGTGTGTGTGTGTGTGTGTGTGTGTGTGTGTGTTTAATGCAGACTCTAGACCAGTTTCATCTCTGTAACCAGGTCTTGTGTTGTGTTTGCAGAGAGTATCACAGGTCTGAGATCAGTGAGCAGGGTGTGAGGGTCTGAGCTGCAGGGCCTCATTGTGGGTTTCCTGTTTCACTCAGAGTTGTTGTTTGAGCATAAAGCTTTGGGGGGGAGGGGAGGCCTTATTGTGTATGACTGAATCTGGATGAATTAATGTTATTAAGGGATTATTTCTTTAGTTAATGTCTTTGTTTAGTTTCTGAAAGGTGATCTGTTACAATAATGCTGGTTTTCCTCTTATCCTGACACTTGGCCTCTGTCCGTGGTGCTGATTCCACTCTACCTAATATCACCATCATGAGAATGCAGCAGGACACACCCACATCTCATAGAACTAGGAATAAGACCTGAAATACTGTGTGGTACTGTGTGGATCTACTCACAGTGGCTGGGACTAGAGAAGTGGACTAGGCCTAAGAAAAGGAAATATACAGCTAGGCTTTGTTTTTAGAGTTTATTTTTTGGGACTAGAGTCAGTTCCAGAATTATTGGCACCTTTTACGATCTTTAACCTAAATTACTCAACAAAGCAAATCAGTTGTATGGAAGTTGCTTTATTTGAATAAAAACACACTCAGAGGATGAAAAAACCCACAATTTAGAAATGCCAGGCTTGAAAAGGATCAGTTCTACATTCTGTCAGTCCTCACTTCTGAATAGGTGGTGAAATCAGAATCCTGAACTGTCATCTGCTTCTTCCTCTTCGCCTTTGTCTTCTTGTTCAGGTTCTGGATGTCTATTGAGGCGTAACAAACCTCGTCTCCTCTGACCTGCGGTGGCACCGGACATTCAGTGAACTGTTTCACTTCAAGCATGTGCTACTGCTCATGGTTTTATCAATCGGTTCTACATACAGCACTGTGCAGAAGTATTAGGCCACCTTTAGATATGATGCATTGTCCAAGATTGCACTCAAAGCTTGGATTGGTCACTCCATAATCCTTTTTTCTGCTGATTCTCTTTTCATATCAATCTTTGAAAGCTTTAGCTGGACTCCTTTTCACCCTGTTCCTAATCAGACTGTAGAAGGGCCGAGAAGGGTCCCACATAATAATGTCATTTTAGCCCATAGACGCTGATTTTTCCTAATTTTTAAATAGTGCATACCACAGATCTGTCTTTTCTGGTTGTATTCTAATAAAGAGGTGATGTATATCTAATACAGTGGTGTCTTGAGACTTTTGCACAAAACTGTCTGTCTCTTTTATATTTATCAGCAGTTAGCTTTGTGGTTTTGTGATTGCTGTACCTTGTTGCTTCTTTCAGGCTCTGTTTTGTTTCCTCTCTCTTTTTCTCTTGCTCCTGCTGCAAATGAAATGAAATCACACTTTAGGCCTGTATTTCGACTACCCAAAAACGAGCAGGAGATTTGGTAGGTTCCCCAGAGTGAATAAATACCTTCAGTGTTTCTGCAGAGGCAGTACACACACACTGATGAGATTCCTGATGACAGGAGGACACACACTGCACACACACCGACACACACCTCCCAGCTTACACACCGTCTCGGTTCACAAGCTGCCGTGGCGTTCAGACACTCATTCAGACGTCTAGGAGCCTCTTCTGAGAGAGATTCTCATTTAAAGCTGCAGGTCATCTTTTAAAGAGTGTTAAGACAGAAAAAAGAGATGAGATCTTACCCAGAAACGAGAGCCGAGTGAATCTCCGTCCATAATGATATGAATCGAGGGAGGCCAGACACACTTTACAATCCTTTGTATACTTTTTCTGGTGCAGAGCGCAGTAGTACACGCCCAGATCTGCCTCAGTGACGTCCCTAATCCTGAGATCATACGTCCCGTTGGAGGTATTTAACACGAAGGAATATCGTAGCTGATATATTGACGTGGTAAAATTAACATCCAGGTAAATGAAGGGAGGCTGAGCGGCGTGAGAGCAGTTCCTGAACCACACCGTGTCCAAACCAGGTGTCCAAGTGCAGTCGCTGTAGAGAGTCACATCATCTCCCCGTCTGACTCTCACCTCCACCTGTTCTCCGGAAATCCGACTCGCAAAAACAGCACCTGAGGGACGACAGGACATTTAGGACAAAACCAAACAACATTCAGAGTCTGAGACAGAGACAGGGTTTAGGAGATAAAGCGAACTCACTCAGGAGAACCATGATGCTGATTCTGGAGCTTTCCATCTCTGAGACTGGTACCAGATGCCTCAGGGGGGTGAAGATCATTCAGGAGGGCCTGTGCTCTCGAACCTGATTGGATCACGTCAGTGGAAAGGCTCTTTCTCCCTCCTTTAGGGGTTGGTGCTTGTGGGTAAACTGCCATGACGTCGATGCGTTTTTTTTATTATTTGCTTTGCGAGTGGAAATGTTGAGCTGCTTTTAAGTGGTGGGCGCATTTCGTGTATCCAGAAGTGCATCGCTCTCTTGCTCTGGTTTATTTCCGTTAGTGTGAGACGCACAAAGTTTAAGACTTTTCCAATTTCAGGTTAGTGGTGCTGCATAAACACACAAAGTTGTTTAGACTTATCCTGTTGACCACAGAAATAAAACAAAATTCACATTTGATAGAGATGTTTGTGTGTGATGTATGAAAGATGAGGAAGGATCACATATTATATACTTGCTGAAGTGTGCGCATATTATTGCATACTATTATTATGACACTTACATAAAATTGTTTTGCTTTTCTATATAAAGTTAAGCTAAGTTTGTAAAAGTGTCTGAGCCTCCAACTTCTTTTCTCGAAATCTAATGCTGTTGCATCACCGAGTTTTCTCCTGTCTGTCTGTTACACTCTCTCTCACACAGCAACAGGGCCTCAGAATAGACTTCCTGTTTGTGCGTTTCTCAGAAACTGAAAATAACGCTCATGCTGACCATCTCTAACCACAGATGTTTCCATGAGCTTTTGCCAAGTGTGTGTGTGTGTGTGTGTGTGTGTTGTGTTTAATGTTTGATATCTTTAACCAGGTCTTGTGTTGAGTTTGCAGAGAGTAACACAGGTCTGATATCAGTGATTAGAGAAGATCAGTGTGAGGGGTCTGAGCTGTGGTTTTCCTGTTTCAGAGAGACTCAACGTTACTGCGCACACTCTCAAAGACTGATTGGGGGGGGGGGGGGGTGTTCGGGGGGGCACGAGGGTAAAAGTTTGATGGAAAATGCATAAAGTCATTACAGGAATTTAACAGGAAGATAAACAGACATGAAACCAAACAGTGGAAATTGGAAATCAATGATACATTTAATGTATGATCAGACAACAAGCATCAACACTTTATTATAGAATATAATCTATATATATATTCTATATATAGTATATATATATATATATATATATATTATATATATCTATAGATATTATATATTCCAGAAACGTCTTCTCAGTGGTTCTAATGTTCTGTCAGTGCTGAAAAACTCTTTTTCATCTGCTCCATTCTTCTGTAACTGCACTGATAATCCAGCAAGGCCTAACGCACCTCAGTTTCTACTCCCTCGTCTCTTCTTTGAGCCTGCCTTCCATCACTTCCTCCATGACCGGCTTGAATTGAGCTGTGAGTGAATAAAACCCGCAATTTATCTCAACTGTCGCGACTTTTTAAAGAGAAATCTTCTGATATCGTCTTTAAAATAAAAAAGTGGAATGAAGATACCTTCACGTTCTTCCTGCAGAGGTAGTAACACACAGGGGGGGGGGGGGGGGGGGGGGGGGGGGGGGGGGGGAGGGGGGGGGGGGGGGGGGGGGGGGGGGGGGGGGGTGGGGGGGGGTAAGAGGAAAGGAGAGAAAACGGCAAGGTTTGGGGGGGATTTTTGGGTTGGTGGCGGGGGGGGGGAGGGGGGTGTGGGGGTGTAGGACACACTGCATGTAGGAGAAGAGCAATGATAGGACAAATACACAGCAGATACACTGACCAACAGATACTGTGGTAACAGACCATCCTGGAGACACATTCTCACTGGTACATTAGTTCATAAGTTTCATCTGAGGAACACACAGGCATATCATTTCAAACTCCAATTAAATCTTATTAGGACTCAACATGTAAAATGTTGTGTGTAATCAGGTCTTGGATCTCAGTGGTTCCTTTACCAGAAAATAAAGTGGGGCAAAAAGAATAAAGTGGGGCAAAAAGTATTGAGTCAGCCACTGATGTTGATTGAGCAAGTTCTCCTAATTATAAAGATGAGAGAGGTCTGTAATTTTCATCCTAGCTACACTTCAACTATGAGAGGACAAAATGAGGAAAAAAATTCCAGGAAATTCAAGTCAGTCAAGTCAGATCTATTTATATAGCGCTTTTTACAATGGAGCATTGTCCTCAAAGCAACTTTATAATAAGTTTAGATTATCTCCTAATAACTACGTCCAATCCCAAATTGAGCAAGCCTAGGGCGACAGTGGCAAGGAAAAAACTCCCTAAGTGTTATAGGAAAGAAACCTTGGAGACCAAGACTCAAAAAGTGACCCAATCTCCTTGGGCGAAAGATTTTTAAAGAATTTAATTGTAAATCATGTGTGGAAAATAAGTATTTGGTCACCCCACAATCAAGCAATATTTCTGGCTCTCACAGACACTGCTTCTTTTAAGAAGCTCTTCTGCCCTCCACTCCACTGTATTAATGGCACCTGTTTGACCTCGTTTTATCTGTATAAAAGACACCTGTCCATCAGCCTCAAACAGTCAGACTCCAACTCAACCATGGCCAAGACCAAAGAGCTGTTGAAGGCCCCCAGGAAGAAAATTGTAGACCTGCACCAGCTGGGAAGAGTGAATCTACAATAGGCAAGCAGGTTGGTGTGAATAAAATCACTGTGGGAGCAATTGTAAGAAAATGGAAAGCCATTACAAGTCCATTGTAAATCTCCCTTGATCTGAGGCTCCACGCAGATCTCATCCCGTGGGGTCAAAAATGATCATGAGAACGGTGGGAGCAAAAATCCCCAGAACTACATGGAGGGACCTGATGAATGACTGCAGAGAGCTGGTACCAAAGTAAACAAAGGCTACATCAGTACACACTACGCCGAGAGGGACTCAGATCCTGCAGTGCCCAGGAGTGCCCCCCTGTGTTGCATCCCAAGAACACCATACCTTACTGTAAAGCATGGGGGGAGAAACATCATGCTTTGGGGCTGTTCTTCTGTAGAGGAGACAGGACGGACTGATCTGTGTTAAGGGAAGAATGAACAGGGCCATGTATGGTGAGATTTTAGCCAAAACCTCCTTCCATCAGTGAGAGGCATTGAAGATGGAACGTGGCTGGGTCTTCCAGCATGACAATGATCCCAAACACACTGCTCGGGCACCGAAGAAGTGCCTCCGTAAAAAAAAGCATTTCAAGGTCCTGGAATGGCCTAAGGCCAGTCTCCAGACCTCAGCCCCATAGAAAATTTTTCCACCATAATTTAATTATTTTTCAAAATCCTACAACGTGAATTTCCTGGATTTTTTCTTTCTGATTTGTCTCTCATAGTTGAAGTGTAAGCTATGATGAAATTACAGGACCTCTCTCATCTTTCTAAGTAGGGAGAACTGGCACAATCAGTGGCTGACTAAATACTTTTTTGCACACTGTAAACCATCTGCTTTGAAGTATTGCATTCCTACATATTTTCCATTGCAATCAGGATTAAGCAGAATACTTTGTTAGTTTTTAAACAGACCCAAATACAGCAGAGCGTTAGCAGACGGCCTTTACCAATGAGGACGAGTCGAGTGGATGTGTTTCCCTACTGATTACACACCGCTTTCATTTAAAGACCACAGTAGTAAGAGGCCCAAATCGGACTCCAATGAATGTTTTAATCAGCAGATCCTTTGTATGATTTAGGGGATTCCACAGAATAGAGCACTGTGGAAGAACAGCACTCACAATGTCTGAATGTTTTATCATGAGATGAGGCTCATTCCCTTGAGAAGAGTTTTTAAACCAAACTGCATAATATCCATCTTTTAAAACACAGTCCGAGTAGATGATGACATTTTCTCCTGGTCTGACTTTCATCTCCACTTCTGCTCCAACGATCCTCTGCTGGCTGCAGAACACATCTGCAACACAACAACACACATTAGATTTAAAAACAAAGAAACTTACCAGCAACCTATAAACACCAGCGCAGTGCGTGATCAGGAGAAGCTTTAAATAGTTGAAGGTAACTCACACAGGAGGGTGAGGATAGTCACTCTTGGTGCCTCCATCTCATAGACTGGTAGTGGGAGGCTCGGAGTGCTGAAGCTCTCTCATACAGTGGTGTGTTCTTTGTTTTGATTGGTCCACGTCTGTGCAGCATTTCTCCCTCTCTCTGTAGCGGCTCAGTGGTTGCGGTTAAAATGTGCCAGACGCTTGAAATGCACTTTTCAGATAGAGATGCACTTTTTTATTTTGACACTCTTTTTCATGACGAGTATGCGATGTGAAAATATCAAGCATCACACACGAATGGAAAAAGGTTACGCTGCTGAACCTTTTGTTGCCCCTGAACTGGCTGCACAGGCACCTTGATGTTCCCAACAGCTCCTGTGTGCAGCCGTGCTTAAGCTGGGTGTCAAGGTTTTAATGCCTAAACAAATTCTGTTCTGGCTGGTTTTCTAACAAAGATCAGGCAGCCATGGTTCCTTCAGGATGGTCCTGATTATGAACCGGTTTTCCACTAGGAGGACCAGGAATGGGCTGTTACAGTTAGGGGTTAGGGTTATGGGGTTAGGATTAGGGGTTATGGTTAGCGGATATAATTAGGATTAGGGTTAGGGGATAGGGGTTAGGATTAGGTAAACTGATGACCCAAAGCATTATGATGTCCTGTAATGTATTTTGTCCTCCATGAGCCACAAACTTTCTTTGCAATGTATATTTTATAAATTTATTATATATTTTTTTATCTTTCCTAGCAGGACTGTGTAGAGATGTGATGTTCTATCTCAGAGATGTGAGTTCTATCTCAGAGCTCCCTACATGGTGATTATCTCTAACCACAGGTGTTTCCATGACCTTCTGCCTTGTGTGTGTGTGTGTGTGTGTGTGTGTGTGTGTGTGTGTGTGTGTGTTATTTTTAATGCCGATCCTAGATCAGTTTCATCTCTGTAACCAGGTCTTGTGTTGAGTTTACAGAGTGTAACATTATAACAGAGTAACGTCATTATTTCGTTTCTGAAAGGTGATTTGTTATAATAATGTTGTTTTTTCCTCTTATCCTGAGACTTTGCCTCTGTCCGTGTTACTGATTCCACTCTACCTATTAAAGCTCTTGCAGTAGTTTGTAATGCCAGTCCTCTGTGGGCATCGCCATTTGGAGAATGGCAGCAAGACTCACCCAAATCTCAAGTAGGAATAAGACCTGAGATAGGACCTGGATCTACTCTTAGTGGCTGGATCTAGAGTAAGAAAAGGGAATATTGGGCTAGACTTTAGGTTTTTTTTTTCAGATTATCGTCAGTTTCAATTCTTGGCACCTTTTACGATCCGTGCTTTACTCAGGCAGGCAAATAAGTGGAATTCAGTTTATTTGTATAAAAAAAAATTAAAAAATTTAGAAATGACAGGCTTCAAAAGGATAGTTTCTACATTGTCAGTCCTTACTCCTGAATGGCTGGTGAAATCAGAATCCTGAGCTCTCTTCTTCACCTTTGTCATCTTGTTCAGGTTCTGGACATCTATTGAGGCATAACATCATCATCGTCATCTCTGAGCTGCGGTGGCACTGGACATTCAGTGAACTGTTTCACTTTAAGCATGCAGCACTACAGCTAATGGTTCACGGAAACATGAATTTGTCACTTTATGATACTTTTTTCCGCTGATCCTCTTTTCATGCAGTCAGAGCTGTAGCAGGACTTTATTTCACCCTGTTCCCGCTCAGACTGCAAGGTATTTAGCACACCTTTGGTATGCTGTAGCACTTTTGCCATAATTAGGGTAACAGTCTTCCTTTGCAGAGGGATTCTGGTAAGCTAAAGACTGGGGTAATAGGGTTTGTTAGGATCAGATTCCGGCACAAACGTTCGCTTTGTTCTACAAAGTGTTCATTGATTATCTAGTCAGTATTTGTGAGTTTGTACTACCGATCAGGTGTTACTTCTGTCTCCTGTTCGCTGCCTTGCAAGCGCTGTTTTGTTATCAGTAGACTTTCCTTTTGCGAGCCTGGCTTGTTGCTATTGTGAAACCCTCAGCTTTTGATTTGGAAACCATTGATGAAACCGACTCAGCATTCTAGCGTCTGCCTGTTTGAACAAGCACGTCTGTGTTTATCTCACTCTTTACCTCACTAGGTTGCCGTTAGTAGCGTTTAAGTTAGCCGATAAAGTCAATGTGTTTTTGGCGTCTTGCTTTTCCCGCTGGTTAGCGTATTATCTTTCGTCTGAGTCCTTAGTTTGGGGTTTAAAAGTGACCTACTTCCTAGTTCCACAACGCTTCTCGGGTGGCTCAGTGGCAACGCCTATGTCACGTACTAGAGTGATCTGGGCTCAATTCCCACCACGGTCAGATCTTTGTGCATTTACTTTCCCTGTTTTGTGAAGTGAGTGTATTTATTTTAAGTGCTGCTGTTAGTCCCAACAACCACGCTTGTTTTCGTCTCAGCCCCAATAGCAGAGCTTATTTACAATCCAGCTAACTGCATTTGGGTCCTAACCGGCCGACTCACACTGTGAACCCTAACAGTACCATTACAACGCTGTGTAGGTTAAAGCCAAAATACTTAAGAGGATGGTACAGTGGACCTTTAGTTTGACAGAATCCAAAAAACACAGAGATAGGCAGCATTATGAACAACGTAAAGATAAAACAGATGCTCAACGAGTGAATGTGAACCAGTTTATGTAGTTATGAGAACTACTTATAATAGGACATGTACATACACATACAAACACCATTTACAGCTTGGTACAAATAAGTAGAGGAATGTCATCCACACACAAAAAAAGTCTCTAAACACAACAACCGAGTTAGAACACCCTCTATTCCAAACATGAGCCAACTTTAAGGTGTAGAGCTTTTGAATGAATGATGGACTTCTGCTTTTAAACACTTAACTCCCACCTCTGCTTGTGGATCTGCAGTGTTGTTTGGCTGTCAAGGTAACCAGCTCTTTACAGCCATTGGCTTTTTTTTCCCCCAGAAAGTCTCCTCAGTGGTTCTATGTTCTCTCAGTTCTGACCTCTGAATATGTGCTGAAATCCGAGTGTTGAACACTCTGCTTATTCTTCTTTAATGTACTGATAATCCAGCAAGGAGTAGCGCACCTCAGTTTCTACACCCTCACTGCTTCTTTGAGCTTGCCTTCCATCACTTCCTCCTTGATCGCCTTTGAATTGAGCTGTGAATTAAATAAACTGGCAAATCATTTCAACTGTGAAGAGGAAAGAATCTGAGTTTTAAAGAGAAATCTTCTAGTATAGTAATAGTAATGAAAGAATACCTTTAAAGTTCTTCCTGCAGAGGTAGTACACACCGATGGAGGAGAAGAGTGATAATAGGAGAACACACACAGCAGATACACTGACCAACAGCTGCCAGTTACAAGACCATCCTAGAGACCCATTCTCACTGGCAGATAGTTCAGAAAGTTCCTCTGAAGAACACAGACAGTATTTCAAACTCCAATTAAAATTGTATTAGGCTTCCACAAACACAATGTTACAAGGATGCTATTACAAATTACAGTAGATGTTAAGGGATTGGTGCTTTCTTGATTTAGATCCTACTTTGCTGACGATACAGACCTAAGGCTGCGAGTTAATGGTTGGCTACATCTAAAACTCGAAGCCATCTGTTGAATGCAAGGCAATAAACATCTGGTTCCATGTCAGATTAAGTGTCTTAGGGCCACAAAGTTGCTCCCAAGTGTCAGGTACTTTTTGACTCAAGATGACATGTACTGAAAAAGGGGAGAGATTGTCAGAATCCATACTTTATGGAACTCCGAAACCACACCTGTTGGCACCAGAACTGGCTGTAGATGGATATCTCCATTTTATAGTGGTGGGGAGTTAAAAGGTGTCGCAGTGGAGGTCCACTAGTTACCCCCTATGTCTCTTTGTCCAGGAGGACACAGCCTTCCTGTTTTTAATGGTCACAAGGGTCGGTGAGCAGGGATTTTGATCTATAATGATTATATAAAGTTTAAATCCAGCAGAAATTGCTACATCTGTTTTCTATATGAAGTTGTGTTCTGCTACTAGTTCCAGTTCGACACTAAGATGTTCAGCTCCACCCAAGCTATTCTTCCATCAACATTTCCAGCTCCACTGTACTCAGACCACAGAGAGCAGTAATTCTCCCCCTCAGGTTGACTGAGCTTGCCATGCCATCAAAACTTTCCCCACTGAAGACACAAGATCCACTAAAAACTAAACAAAAAAACTTTGACTTTACCAGAATAAAGGGCTAGCTAAACGTCAGTTGTCTGCATTAACCAGTCTCATGTGTTAGGAGCCTGAAGTTTACATTTTATAGAATTCAGTAGAAGATTAAGAAACGCTCTTACCGAGGAAACCTGCTTCCATAAGAATATATATGCTGTAAGTTTATGAAACCGCAGTAGTAGATGCCCTGATGAGATCTGGTGATGTTTATAATCAGCACATCCATCTTGTTCTTGAGGAGATTCAACATTGTGTAATGTGGAGGTGCAGCAAGGTTTACGTCTGTACGTGTTCTCAGGAGGCGATGCTGATTTGACTCTTCCTAAACTCATCAGCATCTTTTATACAAGCACAGGTGACATGGTCTGACATGGTCATTTAAGGAATTAAAAGCTACTAGCTGCTCCAATTATGATTGAATGAACTGTTGTAGATTATTTATTGTCTATATTTGATAGCAGGACAGTGTAGAGATGTGATGGAGTTCTATCTCAGAGCTTCCTTCTGTCACTCATTACAGCAGGGCCTCAGTGTAGACTTCCTGTTTGTGTGTGTTTCTCAGAAGCTAAAAGTAACACTCATCAGATCTACATGGTGACCATCTCTTACCACAGGTGTTTCCATGACTTTCTTGTATGTGTGTGTGTGTGCGCGTGTGTGTGTGTGTTTAACAGATCCCAAATCACTTTAAACTCTTTAACATTTAAACTCTTTAAACTCTTGTGTTGAGTTTGCAGAGAGTAACACAGGTCTGAGATCAGTGAGCAGGGTGTGAGGGGTCTGAGCTGCAGGGCCTCATTGTGGGTTTCCTGTTTCGTTACGACTCAGAGTTGTTGTTTGAGCATAAAGTGTTGGAGGGGGAGGGGAGGACTTATTGTGCATGACTGAATCTGGATGAATTAATGTTAATAAGGGATTATTTCTTTAATTAATGTCTTTGTTTAGTTTCTGAAAGGTGATCTGTTACAATAATGCTGGTTTTCCTCTTATCCTGAGACCTGCCTCTGTCCGTGGTGCTGATTCCACTCTACCTCATATAGCTCTTGCAGTAGTTTGTAATGCCAGGCCTCTAACGTGGGCATCGCCATCTCAAGAATGGCAGCAAGACACACCCACATCTCACAGAACTAGGAATTAGACCTGAGATAAGATCTGGATCTACTCTTAGTGGCCGGGCCTAAGAAAAGGGATTATAGGCCTAGTCTATTGAGACTTGATTTTGAGTTTATTTTTTCTGACTATAGTCAGTGCCAGAATTATTGGCACCTTTTACGATCTGTGATTTAACCTATATTACTCAGCCAATCAAATCAGCTGTATGGATCACCAAAAAAAGGATATAATAAAAAGGGAGTAGTGTGTGTGTGGGTGGGGGGATACGCATGCACGTATGCATCTGTGATGCCTCATGCATCTGTGACATACAGTATCAACAAGCTGTGATAACGCTATCACACCAAACACCAGCAATTAATCAATGATACTTTTAATGGAAAGATCAAGAAACAAGCAGGAAATAAACTGTACGTCTAAATGTTCTAACAGCATTAGAATGGAATCCAAAGCTCTCCTGTTTTCAGGAACAACGAGAATCAGCAGTTCATCCAATGATCTTATAATGCTTCACTAAATCTGACCTCTGAATAAGTGCTAAACTCAGAGGGTTTAACTCTTGCCTTTTTCTTCTTCTTGAGATTCCGGGCGTCCAGTGAGGCGTAACAGACCTCGTCTCCTCCAACCTGCACAGGAGAAGAACAGGTTTGGATTTCAGAGAAGTGAAACCTAAAGAAATCTTAATCTTTTGTTCCGTAGTACCTCGTCCTTTCTTTGCGTCTGCCTCGTATCTCTCGATCCGGGATCAGTTTTGATTTCTGCTGAGACAAACATGACTCATGATCATGATGAATCTAAGATCTGAGATGGAGCTGCCACAGAATGATTGATTACACAGAGACAGAATACCTTCAATGCTGTTTCTGCAGAGATGGTACACACACACGGAGGAGATAAACGATGACAGGACGACACACACACCAGATACACTGACCAACAGCTGCCAGCTAACACAATGTCCTGGTTCATGAGGGGCCGTGTTGTTTGGACACACAGTCACAGAGGGAAAGGGCTTCTCTGATTAACACACACAGAACACAGAGCTTAGAGTCAATAATAAATGCTACAGTAAAGTGACCCAAAAAGTGTCCAGTTCTTTATCCTTAGTGCTTTATCCTGATGTTTTGGGAATGATGGGCTTCATTCCCTGGAGTTGTTACTGGGAATGACAGAATTACAAATCCATCTCTATTGAGGAAATCAGAGGAAAGACTCAGGATTGCGCCTTAGAGGTCTTAGAGACCTAGATTTTGCAGCTCTGGACTTCAGTGCACACGTTGCAGGACTGTGGAGGCCTGGGCTTTTGGGGGCCTGAACCTCAGAGACCTGAACCTTGGAGCCCTAGACTTTGCATCACTGGATTTTGGAGCACCAGAGTTCAGAGTCATGGACTTCATAGCCCTGGAATTGGGAGGCCTCGGCTTTGGAGCCCAGGACGTCAGAGACCTGTACTTTGGGGCACCGGATGTTGCAGCCCTGGAATTAGGAGGCTTGAACATTTGAGCACAGAACCTCAGAGATCCGGATTTTGGAGGCCTGAACATTCGGAGATATAGACTTTAGAGATCAAGACTTTGGAGGCCTGGACCTTGGAGGCCTGGACTTTGGAATGCTGGACATCAGACACCAATACTTTTTCACCCTGGATGTCAGAGCACTAGACTTTTCAGCCATTGAATTTGGAGGCCTGGGTTTGGAATACTGGAACTTGGAGGTCTGGCTTATGGATTCCTGAACAGTGGAGATTTCCTGTGCCTACACAAATTTAACTCAATGTCACGTTTATTAGCACCAATAAGCACAATATCTTACAGATTACTTTCAGGACTGATCTGTTATCTGGATCTATCATTACTTTAATGAAACCACATCCGGTCTAATACTGAGATTTGGGCTTTACAACTTTTAAAGCTAATGCCTTCCTGCAGGTTATTTGCAGGATATTTGTAAAAATGTAATACCTGCTTAAAGATACAGACATTAGCCTAAGAGCTTTAGGTATTCCTCTAGAGCGGTGCTATGCAGCATCATATATATTATTTGTATGAATTACATACAGCCCAACAAAACAAGCACATAAAATGCATATCTTGGCACAAATCATACCATAATGAATTTGATGACTGAATTTAATGCAGAAATTACAGATAAAAAATTAGGAACACTTATCTCTAATTCCATACTATTTGAGCTCTAAAGGTTTATAATACAGGACACAGCAGCTAAAGCCCCACAGCATAGAGGGAGAATAAAAGCTTCCTTCTCACCAGTCAGAGAGAGACGTGTAGTCCGAGTTCCGTAGAGGTAAAAGTCCTGGACTCTGTCCCCTTTGAACTCTGTCTCCTTTTTTCCGCAGTAGTACACGCCAAGGTCTTTCTCGCTCACATTCCTGACCAGCAGGTCGAACGTTTCCGTGCTTGAGTTTTCTACAAATTCAAAATATTTCTGATGTCTCTCAAATCTCTTCACCAGAAATTCCATCGATTCCAGTATGAGAGGAGGTTGGTTCTCGTGAGAGCAGTTTCTGAACCAGACGATATGTGGACCGGTGGGTGTATCGCAGTACAGGGTAACGTTGTCTCCTGGCCTGACGCTCATCTCCACGTGTGCTCCAGAGATCCTCATCTGACCAGAGAACACAAGACCTGAAACACAACATCACACCTTAGAGAGAACAAAGAACTCAAACCCAATCAGGCCTTCTGGAGAATGGAGGGTTTGTAGAAGTTACTTACAGAGGACGGCAGTGGTTAGAGCCACTCTGGATCTCTCCATCTCACACACTGAGGCCTGGTGGGTGGGTGCTGAAGCTCTTCTGTGTTTGAGTACTCAAACACGATTGGTCCACGTCAGTGGAACATTTCTATCTTGCCATCCGCCTGACCTTAGGTTGCGGTTGAGCGTTTACAAGGTAAGACATGCACGAATACCACCCACGCCTCCGTTCGACACCTTTCTCATACCTTTGATGTCTGGCGTTCGGTGCCTCAGTTGAACACTTCTCAAACCCTTGCGGTTGGAAAGTTCTCGCTTGAGCCGTTCCGTCAAGAAAATAAAAATGAAAAAAAATCATCAAACTTAACAACTCCACTGCAATTTGGCGAATATTTAAGATCAAAATGTTTGCCTGAGACACTCTGGACTTTGACGTGGATCGGATTCCAGGTCAAGTTTTTTTGGTTAGAAGGTCACATGAGAGTGAGCTTTAACCTATCCTGCAAGGGTTTGAGTATGCAGGCTATACAAAGTGCACCAGCTGCAGGACCTCATTGTGGGTTTCCTGTTTGTACCTATAGGTGCTAGTTCATTTCAGCTTTGGGAGGATGTTTCTACACAAGGTTAAAAACACAAAGTATGGTATAAGCATAGTAAGTAAAATATAAAAAGCATTGGCTCAAAGCAGATGTATAATATTTGTTACACAGCTCAGAAAGAGCAAGCCTATGGTGACAAACTCCCTAAATGTGATGAGGAAGGGGGCTTGTTAAGCCTCAGTAAGGGAAACAGCAGTAGAATCTCCGAGTGAAAGTAATGACAGTATAACAGATTCTGAAGCTTCTGCCTGTTTGCATGCATGGAAGTCGATTCTCCGAATCTCCGATAGAATATAGTGAGAGCTGAATCGATTCCGAAGCTTCCGCTTAATAGCATTCCTGGGAGTCGATTCTCAGAGCTGAATCGATTGCGAAGCTTCCGCTTAACAGTATGTTTGGGAGTCGATTCTCACAGCTAAATCGATTGCGAAGCTTCCGCTTAATAGTAGGCCTGGGAGTTGATTCTCAGAACTGAACCATTTCCGAAGCTTCCGCCTAAGGGTATGCTTGAGAGTCAATTATCTGAGTCTCTGATTAACAGAGGTGAGAATTGAGTCGACTCCGAAGCTTTGGATCCAATTAACGCATTTAATTACTTTAATTTGAAGGTTCGGGTGGTTTGACTGAGGCGTCCTCCGTTTTGCCTTCGGTAACAGTTTTTTTTTTTAAAACGAAAAAAGCTTTACTCGTTTCCCAAAATAAAGTGTAAATTCTGTGACTAAAACATGTTTAAACTTGTTATTTTAGCCGAAATTTACAAAGGAACGTCTGTTCATAATTTCGCCATAGTGTGCGGTAACTAAACTCTGAGGTAACGGAGAAATTAAATGGCGGTTTGTTGTTTGTTATGTTTAAGTTAATTAAAGACGAGTAAATGAAGCTAATGATCCACACTGCGTAATGAGAGCAGTAATGATGGTTCAGATTCTTTCAGACATGGAATTAACACCTCAGGTATCTATGAGCCTGAGCTTCATTACAGGTGAGTGTGTAAACTACAAGACCCAACCAGGATCTTTAACATGACCCAAGCAGGGCCTTAATGAAATAAAAAGGCAAGACAGAGTTGTAATGTGCACAGTTCACCATTGTTGTCAGTTTTCTCAGTCCCTGAACATTTATTGGTTGAACTGTATGAAATAATATTCGCATCAATTTTTTTTCTTATTTGAGAAAATGACAAACTTCTTCGAATCTCCGACAGAAGATAGTGAGAGCTGAATTGAATCCGAAGCTTCCATTCATTAGTATGCATGGGAATCGATTCTCCGAATCACTGCTTAAACAATAGTGAGATCTGAATCGACTCTGAAGCTTCCGCCTGTTGGTAAACTTGGGAGTCGATTCTCTGAATCTCGCATTAACAGTAATGAGAATTGAGTCGATTCAAACGAACCCATGCAATTGGGCTAATTTTATGATACGAGGGCTTTGGTAGAGGCGGTCTCCGTTTTGCTTTCGGTAATACTTTGGGAAACGTTTGTAAATCATTTAAAGTGTCAATTCTGTGATTGAATTCATTAAACACGAATAGATGAAGCTTATGAGCCCGACCAAGTAATAAGGAGAGCAGTAATGAGAGTTCGGCTTCTTTCAGATATGGATTTAACCCCACATTTAGCAGAAGCTTCGAAATTCATTAGAGGCGAGTGTGTAAACGCTAATGAAGTATTCAGCAATACAGGACCAAATAAAAATGCAGAACAAAGTTTTAATGTGCACAGTTTTAGTACGTTCACCATTACTCTCGATTTAGAAGCTTTCGAATATTAGTATGCATGGGAGTCGATTCTCGCAGTCTCCAATTGAAGACAGTGAGAGCTGAATCGATTCTGAAGCTTCCGCTTAATAGTGTGCCTGGGAGTTGATTCTCTGAATCTGACTCTGAAGCTTAGGATTCAAACGAACGCGTGTAATTAGGCTAATTGTATGGTTCGGGTGTTTGCCTTCGGTAATACTTTGGGAAACGTGTGTAAATAATTTAAAGTGTGAATTATGTGACTAAAACATGTTTAAATTTGTTTCTTTTAAGCTATTTTAGCTGAAATTTACAAAGGAAAGTTCATGATTAGAACCCCTGTTAGCCATAGTGTGCTAGCGGTAAGTAAGTTCTGAGGTAACGGAGAAGTTAAATGGCGGTTTGTTATGAATGTTTGAGTTGATTAAACACGAATATATGAGGCTAATGATCCCGACCAACTAATCAGGAGAGCAGTAATGATGGTTCAGCTTCTTTTAGACATGGATTTGGCACTAAATGCAGCAGGAGAAGCTCCGAATTCACCCAGAGCTCCGGTATCCATCAGCCTGAGCGTCATTAGAGGTGAGTGCGTGAACTGTAATGAAATAAAAAAGCAAAACAAAGCTCTAATGTGCTCAGTATGTTCACTGTTGTTGTCAGTTTCTTAGTTGAAGAGCTTGAACTGTATCATATAAGTTACTCCAGCTTTTAGACTGAGTTAAAATGAGTGCAACTGAACCTTTCTGAGACCTGGGCTGTGAGGCCAGAATGGCTTGTAGTTGGACCGAGCCTAAGACACGGAGCGAGCTCTCGGGCTTTCTGGTTTGTTACAGGTAAGCAGCGGCTATTTATGCAGTAAGACAGCTTTGTGTGACGTGTTAGAGAGAGGTCATGAAATGGTGACGTAGCTTCTGAGCGTGAGAGAAACCATCACTGTCGAGGAGTCGGTTCTAAAAGTCAAATATGCGTTACTGTCAGCATAGCCATCTGTTGTAGAGTTATATGGCCTTCTTCTTCTTCTTCTTTCGGCTTCTCCCTTTATCAGGGGTCACCACAGCGAGTTAAACGTTTCCACCTCACCCTGTCCTCCACGTCCTCTACTCTCACCCCAACTCCCTGCATATCTTCATTCACCACAACCAAATAAACCCTCTTTGGTCTTCTCTCGTCCTCTTGCCTGGCAGCTCCATCGCCAATCCCTACCAATATATCCACTATCCCTCCTCGGCACATGTCCAAACCATCTCAGTCTTCCCTCTCGAATTTTGCCTCCCAATTTTCCAACCTGTGCTGTCCCTCTGATGATCTCATTCCTAATCCTGTCCACCCTAGACACTCCTAAAGAGAACCTCAACATCTTAAGTTCTGCCACCTCCAGCTCTGGTTCCTGTCTCTTTGTCAGTGCCACTGTCTCTAACCCATACAACAAGGCTGGTCTCACTACTCTCTTATAAATCTTTCCTTTCACTTTTGCTGCGACCCTTTTGTCACACAGCACTCCTGACACTTTTCTCCACCTACCTCATTCTGCCTGTACTCTCTTCTTAATCTCCTTTCCACGCTCCCCATTTCCTTGGACAGTTGATCCCAAGTACCTGAACTCCTGGACCTTTGTGACCACTGATCCCTGTAGCCTGACTGTTCCACCTGCCTCCCTTTCATTTACACACATGTATTCTGTCTTATTACAGTTGACTTTCATTCCTCTCCTTTCCAGATTATACCTCCACCTCTCCAAGTTCTCTTCTACCTGCTCCCTGTTCTCACTACAGATCACAATGTCGTCTGCAAACATCATAGTCCACGGCGATTCCTGTCTGACCTCATCTGTTAGTCTGTCCATCACTCCATAAGAAGGGACTCAGGGCCGATCCATGATGCAGCCCCACCTCTTCCTTGAAGCTATCTGTCACTCCTACAGCACATCTTACCGCTGTCATGCTGTTCTCATACATGTCCTGCACCAATCTAATGTACTTTTCAGCCACTCGAGACTTCCTCATACACCACCACAGTTCCTCCCTTGGCACCCTGTCATAAGCTTTCTCCAAATCCACTAAGACGCAGTGTAGCTCTTTCTGACCTTCTCTATACTTCTCCATCAGCAGTCTCAAAGCAAAAATCGCATCCATGGTGCTCTTCCTTGGCATAAACCATACTGTTGTTCACACACTGTCACCACCTGTCTGAGAATAGCTTCCACAACGTTCTCCCAAATCTTCATTGTGTGGCTCATCAACGTTATGCCCCTGTAAGAGTCACAACTCTGTACATCACCCTTCTGCTTAAAAATCTGTACAAGTAAACTTTTCCTCCATTCCTCCGGCATATTCTCATTCACCAGAATTCCATTGAATAATCTAGTCAAAAACACCACTCCAAGCTCTCTTAGACTTTTCCATACTTCAACCGGTATGTCATCAGGTCCCACTGCCTTTTCATTCTTCATCCTTTTCATAGCTTTCCTCACTTCGTCCTTGCTAATCTTTGCTACATCCTGTTCCACAATTTCTACGCCATCCAACCTTCTTTCCCTTTCATTTTCGACATTCATCAGCTCCTCAAAATACTCCTTCCATCTTTCCCTCACCCTCTCCTCACCCGACAGTACATTTCCATTTCTATCCTTGATCACCCTGACATGCTGCACATCCTTGCCAGCTCTATCTCTCTATCTCGCCAGCAGATACAACTCCTCCTCTCCTTCCCTACTGTCTAACCTGTCATATAACTCATCGTAGGCCATCTGCTTGGACTTTGCTACTTCCCTCTTTTCTCTGTGCCGCATCTCCTTGTACTCCTGCCTACTCTCTTTAGTCCTGTCCCTGTCCCATTTCTTCTTTGCTGACCTCTTTCTCTGAATAACCTTCTGCTCTTCCTCGCTCCACCACCAGGTTTCCTTTGCCTGTCCAGAAGACACACCTAGTACCGTTCTACCCGTCTGTCTAATTACTGTTGCTGCTACTACCCAGTCATCTGGGAGCGCTTTCCTATCACCCAAAGCCTTTCTCAGCTCCTCTCCGAGCTCCTTACAACATTCTTCCTTTCTCAACTTCCATCATTTTGTCCTATGCTCTGCCTTTGTCCTCTCCTAACCACTAGAGCCATCCTGCACACCACCATCCGATGCTGCCTAGCTACACTCTCCCCTGCCACTACCTTACAATCACCAATCTCTTTTAAGCAACCTCTTCTACATGGATGTAGTCTACCTGTGTGCTCCTCCCTCCACTCTTAGAAGTCACCCTATGCTCCTCCTTTTGAAAATATGTGTTAACCACAGCCATTTCCATCCTCTTTGCAAAATCACCACCATCTGTCCTTCTAGGTTCCTATCCTTAACACCAAACCTGCCCATCACTTCCTCATCTCCTTTATTACCTTCACCAACATGACCATTGAAATCTGCACCAATCACCAGTCTCTCCCTCCCTGAATGCCTCACCATTTTCATCTCACTCACTCCCCCCAGAATCTCTCTTTCTCTGCCTTCTAATTCAAGCCAACCGTGTTGGGGTGGGATAGCCACTACAACATTCACACCATTACAACCCTCATTTCCAGCTTCAGACCTATTAATCCTTATCTGACAAACCCTTTTTCACCTAACGACATTCTTTGTACATAGTCCCTCCTTCAGGACCCCACCAACTCCATTTCTCTCCTATCCACACCATGGTAGAACAGTTTGTTAACCCTGCACCAATGCTTCGAGCCTTGCTACCCTTCCACTTTGTCTCCTGCACACACAAAGCATCGACCTTTCTCCTCTGCATCATATCAGCCAGCTCTCTACCTTTCCCTGTCATCGTCCCTACATTTAGGGTTGCTACCCTCAGTGCTATATTCTGGCCCCTCCTGATTTCTCTCTGTCTCCTCACACGTCTTCGGCAAACAGTAGTCCAATTTCCGCTGGTACCCTGTTTGCTACCAGTACCAGTGGCGGTCGTTGTTAACCCGGGCCGTGACCGGTATGGTGAAATTATTATGAACTCGCATACTTTATTTGGCAAATGTTTTACACCGGATGCCCTTCCTGACGCAACCCTCACCATTTATCCGGGCTTGGGACCGGCACTAGAAATACCCTGCCTGAGCAATCTAGCGGCTGGTTTAATTATATGGCCATCAAATGTAACTTTTAATGTTACTTTAAATTAAAGTACATTGCTAAACTTCTCTTAATAAATGTTCTGAAGTGAAATGAACATGAGAACCTGAGTGCAGCTCCTCAAAACTCACAAGTAACGCTTGATAACTACATTACCAAAGAACTGCTCTGGAGCCGGATTCACAAAAGCTTTCTTAAGAACTGTGGAACTGTGGGACTGTGGTAACCTAGCGGTTAAGATACTGGACTCTGGACCAGAAGGTCCAGGGTTCAAATCCCACATCTGCCAGTTTGCCACTGTTGGGTCCTTGAGCAAAACCCTTAACCCTCGGATTGTAAGATTACCAATTGTAAGTCGCTCTGGATAAGGGCGTCTGCTAAATGCTGTAAATGTTAAGAAAAAAAAAGGTTCTTAAACATGAAGTTCATAATGTTCTTAAATGCAATTCTCGAAAAAAATCTTCATCTTAAATCTTCACTTAAAGCTTTATATAGGCTACATTGCATCCTAGAGCTTTTGTTATTATTATTGTTATTTTGTTTAGAGTCTACGTCTGTCGAGACACGATCTGAATTTATATTTACTCTGAGTTGATTCTGAATCATAACAACCCGGCTCGTTTACGAATCAAAAACAGCTCCATGCAGATATGAGTTAGCACAGCCAGAATAATTCTGAATCAAAAGAACCCTGCTCAGTTATGAATCATAACAGCCCAACTCGGCCCGATGCCATTACGAATCAAGAGAATCCAGCTTGGTTCTGAATCATCATAACCTGACTTGGTTCTGAATTAAATCAGTGAGATTTGTTTTTGAATCAAAAAAATTCAGATGCCGATACAAATCAGTACAGCCTGGCTCAGTTCTCATTAATAACAGCCAGAATCGATTCTGAATTAAAATAACCAGTTTCAGTTATGAATAATAAGTTGGAATCGGTTCTGAATCATAAAGGTGAGACTCGTTTATGAATCAAAACAGCCAGATGCGGATATGAATCAGTACAGCCTGGCTCAGTTCTGAATAATGACAGCCATAATTGATTCTGAATCAAAAGAACCAGTCTCAGCTTTGAATCATAGTAGTGAGCCTTGTTTACGAATCAAATCAGCAGTTAGGAGTCAGTATGGTGTCGGCCACAGTTTAAAGTTTGACCCCACTGAAGCTCCAGTTATACAGGAACAGCACGGTGAGATGGATTGTGTCGTTGAGATGCTCTGATTGTGGTTTGAATGTTTTGTCGTGTCGTTGTGTAACTGCACTGTCGAAAATACCAGTAAAAATAGCATTAAAATGTCATTTGTTAGAGAATGAGGATGGAGAGCTGAACTGCCTGTCACACGGGGAATGCACTCTGTATTGTGTGTGTGTGTGTGTGTGTGTGTGTGTGTGTGTGTGTGTTCAGTATCACATGACCTGCAGTCAACATCACACTCACTGCTGAACCCACACAACTATCAGCTCGTGCCCGCTTCTCTGGTATTTCTGTAAACATTCAAAGTGTGTGTGTGTTACTTATTGTGTGTTAGCTATTGAGTGTGTGTGTGTACACGTATAGGGTATATAAAGCTTTGCCCTCTGCTACTTTAGTCCGTCTGAGGCAGGGGTGTGTGTGAGAGATTTCGGGGGTGTTGCTCTGCTATTCTTAGTGTTTAGGAAACACCACAGCGCTCACACACACAGATACACACTCACACACACCACCTGCACTTTAGGATTTGGACACTTGATTCATCGCTGTAAGTATCACCAAACTGTGTCTGTGTTATGTAGCTATTCAGCAGGGCTGTGTTTTGGCTTGTGTGTGTGTTTGTCGTGGTTATAGGACTGACTGTGTGTGTGTGTGGGAGGTTTTTTTTTT